>OMKN01081187.1:14737-25826 GCA_900302345.1 Melanonus zugmayeri
TGTGGTGTGGAGGGGGCGTGGCTTGGCATCGGGAGGTAAACCAGGGAGGCGGGGCGGCTAACCCCGGGCCGAACGCAGCTGTGGGGAATTAAGCATTAGGGAACTATTTAGTGTTTGTCTCCCGTTTGTCCCACAGTGAGGCTGGTTCCCGAGACGCTGATACGCAGCAACGACAATCCTGATGAATAGAATAACAACCTGGTCTGTGAGAGCCTGGTCGTGCGAAGCGCTCCTTCAGCTGCGCTGCAGTGGTGGTTATGTTGTAAACTGTTGTGGTACTTTGATTTAGTCTCCCGGGCGGGTAGTGGAAGCCACCCGGTGGCACCAGAGAACGGGGCTTGTACAAATAAAGTCATCCGTTGCCCGGGCCTCCTTGTCCATCTCCTCTTCTTCCACAAGAACCCTGGTAGTGGCGCTCACTACGCCACAAGTGGCGCCTGAACAGTCAAAATACGGAAGAAGTTGCAAGACATCCTCCACCGGCGGAGGGACATGGATGCATCGGGGGAGTCGGCTCTGGCCCGCGCCCTGCACCTCCTGGCCGAGGGGCAGGAATGGCAGACCAGGGCTTTGATGGACCTCCTGCGGCGTGATCCGCCAGTCGCATTGCCAGTGGAACAGGGCGCCGACGCTCCGCCGGCCGGACTCGTCATGCCGCGCATGAACCCCGAGGACGAACTGGAGGCATACCTCGAGATCTTCAAGGCTACCGCCGGGACATGCGGCTGGCCTCCCAGCCAGTGGGGGCTCTGCCTGTTACCGCCGCTGGCCGGGGATGCGCTGAAGGTCGCGTTTGATCTCCCCGCGGCCATCCAAACCGACTTTGGGGTAATCTGCGCCGCACTACTTGATCGCTTCGGCCTCGCGCCAGAGGGGCACCTTCGGCGGTTGCAGAGCCTGTCCATGGGGCCGGAGGACCGGCCGGGGGCGTTTGCCCATCGCATCCGGGAGGCCGCCACCCGATGGCTCGGGGATGGGACTTAATGCCACAGTCCCATCCAATCCCACTGGGGCTAACAATGTATGCGCTCATACACTTTAGAAACATCCACCAAATGACACATGCAGTATCAGAGATTTGTCTTTCAATTCAGGTTATAATCCCCATTGTTTAAGTTGTGACAAGTGACAATTAGTAATGGGGCTGTGGTGTGGAGGGGACGTGGCTTGGCATCGGGAGGTAAACCAGGGAGGCGGGGCGGCTAACCCCGGGCCGAACGCAGCTGTGGGGAATTAAGCATTAGGAAACTATTTAGTGTTTGTCTCCCCTTTGTCCCACAGTGAGACTGGTTCCCGAGACGCTGATACGCAGCACCGACAATCCTGACGAATAGAATACCAACCTGGTCTGCGAGAGCCTGTTCGAGCGAAGCGCTCCTTCAGCTGCGCTGCAGTGGTGGTTATGTTGTAAACTGTTGTGGTACTTTGATTTAGTCTTCCGGGCGGGTAGTGGAAGCCACCCGGTGGCACCAGAGAACGGGGATTGTACAAATAAAGTTATCTGTTGTCTGGGCCTCCTTGTCCGTCTCCTCTTCTTCCACAAGAACCCTGGTAGTGGCACTCGCTAAGCCACAGGGGCGTCCCATTACTATTAATACTCCTCACTCAAGTCTACCTGCAACTGGTTTAGAACAGCTGTAAAATATTGTGTTTCTGTGGAAGAGAATATTTGTGAGCAGAAGAAAAAATCCTGCTATGAATTATTTAAGAAGATAAGATAAGATAGTTTTTATTGTCCCCGAGGGGAAATTCTTTTCCACATCACTGCTTATGTACATGACTCGTCGTTTACAAACACACAACATACAAACAACAACAACACAACAGCATGAAATGGCAGACAGTTAACGTTGAGATGATTCAGTGATTACTCGGGCCAGCCCCTTAGCGTGGTCTGTTGTTTAGGGAGGCAATGGCTGTGGGGACCAGACTCCTCCCTAAGCGGGCCCGTCTGCACCTGAGTGTCCTATACTTGCGCCCGGAAGGCAGTGGGATGAGGTGAAGATTGAGTGGGTGTGTCATGTCCTTTTCTATTGCAGTAGCGAGGCGAGCTATGGCCTTGATGTTGAGCTCTGTGAGGTTGGGAGTGGGGAGGCCTATTATTTTGGCAGCAGTATGGGTAATGCGTATGAATTTAGCTCGGTTAGTGACGGTAAGCATGGTGAAGAAGCAGGTGGAACAATAGAGTAAGATGGGCTGGATGATGCTCTTGTATAGCAGCAGGAGGAGATGGGGGGCAACATAGAGTCCTTTGAGCCTGCGTATGGCTGACAGTCTTTGGTGGCTGCGCTTGAGAATGTCATTAGTGTCCAGTGTCACACCAAGATATTTGAAGCTGTCCACTGTGTCGACTGATTGATTGTTGATGACGATGGGGTAATGAAGTGTCTACGCACCACTGGGAGAAGTGTGCAACGGAGTTGTGATAGTCAGAGCTGAGTGGTTGTCTGTGAGAAGTGCAATGATGGCAGTGTCGTCCGAGTATTTAAGGTAAGTAGTGATGGGAAAACGTTAAGACTTTAAGAAGAAGACACTTTCCTAGGCCTAGAGACATACTGACCTAAAAAAAAGAAAAGAAGTGCAAGAAGTGCTCATATTAGAAAAGCAAGAAGTGCTCATATTAATACTTAATACTTAATTCTGATTATTTTATTAAATGATTCTATTTTTAATCACACAGTATAATACAGTAGTAGTTCGTCCTCATTCAATCTGTGCTCTGTGGCTCACCCTCTTGCGTACGTATCAAGATCCGATGGGCCAGTTGATGTTAGTCATCTGACATCCATTGCAGTAACCTGTGTAATATGGCAACTATGTATGGTTCTATTCAATTGAGATTTTAAAGGTACAATATGCAAGATTTATTTCAAGTTAGCTCCAGTCTACATTTGGAGAAAAAAAAATCACCCCTCCCTCTCCCTACTCTCTCCAAACCCTGCCCACCCTCAAAAAGTGCTCGCTTTTTGAGATTTAACATGAGATTTCTCTACGCTGTTGCAGTTGGAGCAATGAACCTAGATCCCTGTAGCCTTAAGGTTAGTGTCTACATGACACACTGTGTTTTAGAGCACATTCCAAACAAAAACTATTTGCATATTTTACAGGTTTAGAACAGCTGTGAAATGTTTCAACGTGATTTGTTAACTTTTAATTGAGTCAGTTCAGGTCAATGACTCAAATCTGAAGGCGAGAATCAAATAAGAAAACAACATGGTGTTGCAAACCATTCAGTGGAGGCATCCTACCCAGGATCACTGAATCACAATGTACCAGCACCTTTCTCATTAAACAAAAGCTATATAGCTATATAGCGCTTTTATGACCTGTGGCCACTGAAAGCGCTTTACAATTCGTGCCTCACATTCACCCATTCATACACTGACTGGCGTCAAGGGAAGGGAACAGGCAGCTCGTCGGGAGCTGTTAGGGTTAGGTGTCTTGCCACCTCGACACTTGGCTAGGAGGAGCCACTGCCGCCCTTTTGTGTTATATGATATATATAGATATATATAGATATATCAACCCAGTTGGTGCTTAGTGCCCTCTAGTGGCGCCTACTTTGATAATCACTCAGATAGATAATGCCAGGCTATAATGCATTTTCTCTCTAGTCTACCCTCAACACATCATTAGGATAAATGTTAAATTACTGTTTTGAGTTATATTTAATTATACTGTGGTCTGGGTGAATACTCAATCCTGATTGGCTACAGGGTGTCCATTAATTCCTGATAATGGACACCTACTAAGTAGTTCCGGTGAAACTGCCTGTTCACTGTTCTATCTCCTGTTGCCAAGTCGTATTTAAGGTTTGTCCTATTGGTTGGAGTCATAAACTACGCATGGGTGTGACGAATTGTGTTCCAGGTATTAGTCTGACCCACAGGTGTTTCCAAGGAACCAGATAAAGCGCTGCCCAAAAGTATTTTTAGAGCGAATTGCCCCAAAATATAAAGCAACAAACCTTGTTTTTAATCTTTGGTAAGTGACCATGGTATAAGCAAGATAATGCCCTTCGAGGTGTCCATTATCAGGGAATGAATGGACTCTGCGGTCGTCCATTAATTCCTGATAATGGACACCTCGAAGGGCATTATCCTTTACTTATACAAGGATAGGAAAATACTTGAATGTAAGCTAGAGTCCTAGTATTGCACATATACTATTCCATGTATCAAATGGCTTTTCTAAATATAACTCCTGGTCTCCATCTCTTTATAGAGACCACTCAGGACACAGCCAAACGTTTAAAGTGGGCGGGAAGTGAAGCCAAATAAAAAGATTTTTAGATTCAGGGTTCAGGGCTAGATTGTAGAAAAAAAACATGTAGATTGTTCATCTGTCATTGATGCTAACTTGTATGTTGTATGATCTTGCTCTTGTGTCACATGATGTTTCTACCGCGTAAAAAAGGCTCCACAGGCCACAGGTTTGTTAGTAAAAGTGTAGTATTTTGAAAGGTAATTCATAAAAAGATAAGACGCCACATTTCACAACTTCCTCCTTCTACCATTTTCCGTTCTCCCATTATCAACCATCCCCTCCCCTCCCTCCATGGGGTTACGTAACAGAGCCACGTGCAGAGCAACAACATACCCCCGTCCCCCAGGCGGGAGCCAATCAGGATGTTCCCTCAGGCGTCTACACTGTGAAGACGTAAACAAAAGATCACATGTTTACACCATGAATATGTAAACACGAGGTAAACGTTTCCACAGGAGCTGGCTGGGGAAAATCAATTAGACTCTCCTGGAAAACAATTGGCTAGACTTTAACGAGGGTGTAGGCCTACATGGCTGTACTGTTATTGACATGAGGAATACCTTCCTAATCTCGTTGACGTACCGTGTACTGTAAACGACAATTAAACTTCATTTCATTTCGAATACGTCTGTGCTGCACCCTTGTTTATATTATATTTATATCTATTTAGCATTCTGTTGTGTTCATTTGACTGCCTTTTAGTTGGCAAAACTGATGAAACCGAAGAGAACTTTATTCTTTTTTCTGTTGAATAGATCTCATGTAAAGTGGGTACATAGAAACCTCTACCATCGATGCCAGAGAGAAATAGGCCTACGCTAATGCCGATACACCAAAACACAGCAACACAAATAGACACAGTGTGAGCCTGGTCTTATAAAAGATTAACTTTCTTAACAGTTGTATGGAGAGCAATGGACAAATTCAATTTAGAAAAGGCTACAATAAGAGAAACAGAAAAAATACATTCAATCTATCCGTGGCTTTTTTTCTTACTGGATGTTTGCAGATGCTTTGTGATGCTAACCACGCCTTAAGAAACAGATGGTATGTCAATAAACACATACAATGTGTTGATTAGCTGATTATTATTTTTTGTTGATAAGCCTCATGAGCATGAGGCTGAACATGAGATCCATGAATGAACGGACAATACAGATCAGACAGTTACACCAAAACACGCACGTACACTCCATATGACTTCATGATCAATGCTACTCCCTGTGCAATACATACTAAGAAAACACATGACCAAACACGTCTCCTCTGAGTCACTGAGGGCGGCTACTGAGGCTTGAGTACAAGAATGACTGACATGGATCGATTATTTTATTGAAGCGTTATCAACAATGAACAAAACCTGCAGTGAAGTAGGCTGGACACAAGCCTGGCAGAGTGATAAATGACCCGAAGGGATGTAACAACAGGGCCACAGCCAGGCTCAGAGACGACATATTAGGGAACCATAGAGAAAACACAACACTCCTTATACTCCCATATACGTTGTACACATGATGTATATGCTAATATTGGAATCAGACAGATTATGTAATATACGTGTGGTAATCCAACCACACCAGAGGAAATGCTTCCGTCTTAAATCTGAAGTGGAAATTTCCACTAGTGCTCTTGGCCAGCCAAGAGATTTGCTTCACATATGAAACTCAATACGCCAAAGGCCCAAAACCCACTTGAGAGGCCTCCGAGGCAGAACAGGAGAAGGTGAACTAGCGGCTGTGACATCTACTTTACATCTCATAGATTACAGTTATTTAGACAATGTGACAACAGTGAACATATTTTAGCCTTAGTATGTTCTATTACACAAGAACAATCGTTGTTCTTAGCGGTTCATATTGTCTCGGCCTAGGCTCTGAATTACAACAAATATTGTGTTTGTTGCCATGTTATAATTAGGCCACTGTAAGTATAGGCTAAGTCAAGCCAAAGACATATGAGGGCCCCAGAGACGTCCATGTAGCAAACCAATGCCATTATAATGCCACCACCTTGTGTCTGGACCCAGAAAGACTAGCTGGCAATCATATTTCAACTAATGGGCATCCAAATAAACCATAATCATCCAAATAAACCATAATCAACCAGAAACTGTCACAATTTGATGTGCTGATTAGCAATGGAATGTGCTCTTGGCAGTTTCTTATTTGATTACTTTATGGGATATATTCCAATCATATTTTGTAATGTAGGCCTATGTTTTGTACAGTTCACAAATAAAAGTAATTGTATTTTATTTCATATTTCTTTTACCAGGTTAACCCCTTCAGATCAAAATTCTCTCTTTCAAGCGAGACCTGGCCAAGAAGGGCAAGCAGTACATGAAGTTACAACACACATAAAACACCACATACAACACAGCAAAAGAATAGTACAGATATTAGTTAAAACATCTACAATTTCCAATAGTTTGTACTTCCCTCTGTTTCACAATGGATTTAAATTCACTCAACAAAAGCACTTCAGGTATCCCATCACCTTACCTCATATTAGACTACATTACTACATTACAGAGGAAGTAAGGTCAGACAAGGTCAGATTTGTTTGCCAACTGTATTGATAGGATATCTCATTATGTCAAAGCCTTACATTTCCCTCCACTAAGTGTGCCTAAGTGATTCAAGTGTAACCAACCACTGAAAATAAACCTTACAGAAAGTACCAAACAAAATGAGCACCTTGTGACGTCACCTGCCTGACAGTTTTATCTTTTTCAAAGAGAGAGCAGTTGCAATACCCAGTTTCACCAGAGATGGTGCAGTCCCTAAAGTAAATTGTAGTTTTTAACGGCCCGACCCCACCAGACGTGATGTCTCGTGATTGGCAACGCCTCCCATTGACTTTGTACTTGGTAATGTATTGCGCGGGGCAAAGGATTATGGGATGGCTCATGTGCGGGCAGGGGGCTTGCGGCGCGTTGATTGGGTGGAATAAAAGTTGAACCTCCGTTTATGCAAATGAATGTGTAGTGTGGCGTGCGTTCGACCATGTGATTGGACAATCGGCATTCAGGCCGGCCCCACCAGACCTGATGTCACATGACATTTTGCCAGTACTCACTGAATGTCGATCAATCACACGCAGGCCAAACGCACACTGCACTGCTTGCTCATTTGCATAAAGTTAACTGAAGTTCAACTTTTGTCCCACCTACCCACCCAACACATGAGCCATCCCATAATCCTTTGCCCCACGCAATATCACGCCCAATACAAAGTGAATGGGAGGCGTTGCCAATAGTGAGATGATTGGCAAGTTTCTATCCAACCACCCCAGCCCAACTGATACTTAAATCAAATGCAATGATGGTTTTAATTGGTTGGCATCCTCTCTACAAGACTATCTAAATAAAACAAAAAACAACAAAAACAACACAACAACCCTGAAATAGAAATAGTCTTCACTTATTTAACCACACGACACAACTATTAACAAAATCAGCATGAGCAAAATAGAAACAGGAACCATGGTTTTCCAACTAGCTTGTGTACATTTCTGGCATAAGTTTCTGTGTGCACATTACCTTACATTCTTTTTGATTGCAAACTTCTTTTGCAAAATCCCCCCCACAAAAAACACGAAAAGGGATACATTAAGCACCCTCATCCAAGTCATCCAGTCAACTTTTACTTTCCTTTCTATGGTTTCTCTTTGAGTCAAGGAATGGTAAGACATTCACTGACTCAAAGAGAAACCATAGAAAGGTGGACGCCCTCCCTGACTCACTAGTTACTGGACAAGGACACAGTACACAGTAACACAAGCTGTAGCAAACAGGGAGGATTGACACTGGCAGCTGTCACAGGCAACGGGCTCCTGTCCCTTACTAGTGGCACTATGTGTGCAGGGCTCTTTACTCTGTCACCTCAAGCCCCAACAGATAAAAAGGAAAGGAAGAGGGAATACATGGTTTTCTTCATTTTATGTTGCATTTATTTGCTCAATTTGCTTCAGTTCAGTCACTCAGTCACTTTTAAACTATTAGTCACTTTAGTTTAAGCAACAAAATGTCCTGCAATGTCCAAAACTACTAATAAGAAAGAAATTAGGCATTCGTTCCAATCGGATAACAAATACCTCGGCCTATCTCATCCTCCAGCAGTCATAGTCTCTATGTTCACAACCTAGCAACTATAACGACACACATTTGTTTATGTGTGACATGCATAACGCTGGTCTTTAACATGAATAGATTACACACACTGGCCTTCAAAACTGGTTCAGAACGGAAACAGGCCTGATGTTCTTGATTAGACATTTAATTTCAAATTTAATGTCACTCATTTCAAAGAATACGAATCTGTAGTATTACAGGAAAATGATGAGATTGCAGGTCGGGTTACGTGGCTTTAAGTAATAGGACCCTTGGTCTACAAGGAACAGGGTCATTGCTGCTAAATAAAAACTGCTGTCATGTGAGGGTAATTCACTTGTGCAAAACAACCATGCATTCTCTGAACTGCAAAAAAATATTTAAAAAAAATACTTATTTGCTTATCATCACATAAGAACACAGTTCAAAACTTATGTTTGGTCAAATGCAAATAACATTTGATCATGTAACAGTTTGTGGTTGTTAGCCTATCCTAGCCCACCATTTCTCCATATTGATGGATTAGTGTGTGTGTCCCGTCTGCAGAGAGGAGTGATGTATATGTTTAATTTGTCAGCAACATCGGAGACACAAAGTTCATATTATGCCAAAATAGCGGTCGACTGCACGTAAAGTGATTCATTGATCGCTGCTACTTTAGTTGGCTCTCATGAGTAAATAAATCATTCAAAGCCGGGGATAAAGATAACGGTCAAGGTCTACTTTGAGAACCACTTGCATGCCCAACCGAGTAGACCTACATGTGCGTCACACTAAGCTGAGACCAATTGTTGGACCATCAGGTGTAGGTTTAACCCCTGCTCTTAGATAAGATAAATTATCTTCCCAACAATAGTTTGACAAAATTGGGTTATACAATTTGGTATTGGGTTATTTAATCCCGGGACAAGATTTGCGTGACTGAGGGAAAACTCAGGCTATATTTTGTTACCAACGAGAAACAAACTGTATTGGAGACAAAATAGTGTATGCTAATATTATCTCTCTGTTGAGCATATCATTTCACCAAGTTATTGTCACATATATTGATAATAAATCATACTCAAAAGTGCTTCTTCTCACAAGTTGTGCTGTGGTGCTCGAAAGAGTGCAAGGACTAGGTTAAGGAAGCTTCCAATTCAAAGCACTAGGCTAATAAAATGTAAATGTGAATGTAAATGTAAATGTAAATGTAAATGTAGCTGTAGCTGTAACTGTAGATGTAAATGTAGTTGTAAATGTAAATGTCACTGTAAATGTAAATGTAAATGTAGTTGTAGATGTAAATGTAAATGTAAATGTAGATGTAGAGGTAGATGTAAATGTAGTTGTAGATGTAAATGTAAATGTAGTTGTAGATGTAAATGTAAATGTAAATGTAAATGTAGATGTAGATGTAGAGGTAGATGTAAATGTAGTTGTAGATGTAAATGTAAATGTAATGTAAATGCCGTCTGGTTTCTGAGGTTGTCGGAGCACCACACACACAACAACAATGACATGTTGTCACTGGGGAGGAACACAAAGATGTACACCGACCGCCAATGAAGCTTGATCAAAAGACACCATTTCCCCACACACGGTTCAAACAGCATATCTGCACTTTTGCGTACCGAGCACAGTAACTATAACGTGTGTGTTGTCCGCGGTCTCACAGCCGCCCGGGTCACTAACTTAGTTGTGAATGCGGTCATCAACACATTCACTACTAACGTAAGCTATGTTTAGCAGCGTGTGCTCTCTGTCTACCGGTCGATCATCGACAAGGGATGTGGTTTAGCAGTCCTTATATATATATATATATAATGAGAATGAACACGCAGGACGCCGGACATTAACGGTTACGTTTCACTACGCCCGTTTAGTAAAGTTCGTTTCACGTTGGTTGTTTTATATTCGGTGGATACGCCTAATAGTTTTTCTATTTTCAATAGCGTATGAATTATTAATGTGTGAGAATATCGGTGAATAGTTTTGTAATCAGGGGGGGGAAGCAATTTACATAATTTAATTTCAATTTCTGAGATACTTTATTTTAATGCGTACACATGCCAGCAGCTTCCCTGTGTAATCGCTCAGGGCTCCCAAATCCCGTTTATTTTTCGCCAACATCTCAACAATTAGCGTTTAGTTACGAGCGACTCGTGGGCGTCGCGGGTTCTTGCGAAATTCCACGACGCTAACGTAGTAGTAATACACGGGGTAGTAGTAGTAATACACGGGGTATTACTACTACTATAAGAGGTATATCATCCTCACCACCACTCACCGACGGTTCCTCTGGACCCCCGCGGTATTCCTCCTCTCCGCGTTTCTTCTCCTGACGGGCGACGCGGTGAACAAATCAGCAGAACATACAAAAAAAAAAATCACGAAAAGCGACCGCTATTCGGTGCGGAGAAACAGACGTGCGGCAGCAGCGGCAGCGGCTCAGCCCTCGCACACACACTTCATCCCAAAACGGGGTTTGTTTTCTGTTGTATCGCTACTGTGTGTGACGAGATGTAACGCAAGACCGAGCGATGGGCTCCCTCGGATCGCTGGCTGAAATGATAGGAAGAATAACCCGCGGTCGAAGGATTAATTTCGCGTGTTTTCCATGCCGTGGTCACCGAGGGAGAGGGAGTGGGAGGGAGGGTGGTGTTGTTGTTGGTAGTCGATAATCTCGACGGTGGACGTAGGATTTCTCTCTCTCTCTCGCTCCCTCCTCCC
>OMKN01081194.1:0-13688 GCA_900302345.1 Melanonus zugmayeri
TCCCTTAAGACAACATTGCCTGATTACCTTCTATTTCTTTTTTGACCTGGAGTCACCTGCTCAGGTGTTTGATCAGTGTGCTGTAACAGACAGTGATGAAGATTGCGTCATGGTTAAGATCATTATCCCAGCATGATTATAACATTATAGTACCATACATATATGATGATAACATTATAGTACTATACATATATGATGATAACATTATAGTACTATACATATATGATGATAACATTATAGTACTATACATATATGATGATAACATTATAGTACTATACATATATGATTATAACATTATAGTACTATACATATATGATTATAACATTATAGTACTATGCATATATGTTGTTGCTAGTTATCAACTATCGTGACAAATCGGAGCACATTTGCAGAAAGGAACAAACCCGTTCCTGCATTTTTGCATTGTACTTTCATACCTTTCTGACATCGTCAATAGCGATTTTTCTGTAATGCGTGATATAACGATTCAATTACATATTACTGTGCATCTACATACAACTAAGATATTCCAACCGATTAAATTTTTTTTGCATGATTATTTACGAAGATATTATACTTACATTTATGCACTGCTTTCCTCGCATCGGCACCGGCATTATTAACCTGCCTCAGCTCGCTCAGTTCGCACAGCATTCTGGGATACCACTCGCTCTGAAGTCTGCATCGATGCAGACTTCGTTTTGAGGGCCAAATAGCCGCATCTAGCCCTACCCCTTAGCCCTCCCCCTACGTCTAAAATGAATTGGAACAGCACTACCCCTAGTATTGGTTATTGTTGCATATAGGCCTTGCCCGAATACATAATTTCAAGCTTTGGTTAATCATTAGGTTTTCCAAACAAATATTCAAATATTCTGAGAGAAAAAAAGAAAGAAAAAAAAGGAAATTCCTACAGTTCAGTTTGTTCCCAAAAACGACGTCGCCTGGAAGTGGTTCGGTTTTGCAGCGTCCGACCTTGAGCAAACCACTGTATGCTGTAAAGTTTGTCTAAAGTCTGTGGCAACTAAAAGCAGCAGCATGACTAATTTATTCCAGCATCTCAAACAGAGGCACGCAGCCGAGTGGGAGAAGTGTATGGCACTGTGAGTTGCACAAGACAGCGGCAGCCCTAAAATATTAGCTAAAAAGCAGGTAACATTAGCGGAATCATTTTCCCATAGTATCCCATATGAGAAGAAGGGGTGGAATGACATTACAGATGCAGTGGCGTTTCACATCGGCAAAGATATGGTGCCCATATATACTGTTGAAAAATCAGGTGTGGTGTGAAAAAATCTGAGATTTTATTTTTAGGCCATATCGCCCAGTCCTACTTCAATGTAGCCTAAACTGCAAGACACATGGCTTCCATAGTATGAGAGTAGGCCTACTTCCAATTATCACAAAGTGTCAGTTGCATGGCTGCAACTGACTAGTGGAAGTTTTCCATTAAAAAAACAAAGCATTCAAATCCTGAATTGACATTCAAATACCTACTTAACAAACAAATATCCAAATATTCGAATATTTGCGCTCAGCACTAGTTCCATATAAGTGGAGCAGCAGCAGCCGGAAATGCCAGGCATTTAGTGAAAGAAATATTATCTCTGACTTCTTGCTGTGAATGACTAATACTCCAGTATTATGAATGTGTTTTCCTTGTGAAGGCTATGCTATGTGAAATTGATTGTCCCATGTTTAATCTTTACAGTCTTGCCAAGTTAGGCATGCAGGCAGGCACATCTACATGTAGATTAAAGTCTGGAAATGGAAGAGATGAGAGAACTCAAATGTTGACCTGAACCTAATCTACAATTCAAATATTAAATTCCCTGCTAATGCCAGGTAAATACATCCGAGAAAAATAATATCTTCACTGTGATCGAATGTGTGTGTGTGTGTGTGAGAGTGAGAGTGAGAGAAAGAGAGAGGGAGAAAAGGGCAGCAGCATTACAAAGTAGCCATACCCGTTGTCAAAGCAGCACTAGTTACAGTGGGAAGACGTTTGAAGTAGAATGTTGAGTATGTGACAAATATATGGCAGTGACGGCTCCAGAGCCACATTTAAGTCTGTGGTTTTGATGAATAACAACTTGGGCTTCAACCACACCTCCATCTCAAGAACGACTTGAGGTCCTCAATAAAGCCAATCATGCAATCTTGGGAAGAGGTAGAAAAAAAATCTTCCTTTCACCCCTGTTTTGAAAGTGGTTGTGTATAAGTGCTCGGCCAAAATTGGCAGTAAATGACATGTTATGGTGTGATTTTGTACTTGAAATGTGGACAGGAAGCATTTTAATACTTCATCGTGCAAACCAATAATTGTGTAAGAATGACTGGAAATCCCAGTGTGGTCGGTCGTGGAGCTGACTGGGTGAGAGCCAGGTCCGTTTGAGTCTGTTCTTGCTTTAAGACATGGTGATGCAACGCCATGCCAAGCCATAAAAGAACTTCCTCTCTACTTGCTGTCCATTAACATATTAAAGTCTTATTCCCTGGGCCTATTAGTATGCCCCCTCTGCCTTAAATGATACACAGCGGCCCTGGGCTCCTTCTGACATCTTATGAATCAGAATGAGTTATAAACAACACTTAAACACTTCCTTGGGCCCTGGGAGTGGAAGGCAGGAAATCATTTCACAGACTACATGGTCAAAATGTCTCTGGGGACTAACGATTCTCTTGTGAAATTATTTGTATTCATCAACAAAGGCGCTGACATCCAAATTATGCACTGGCATATCATCATTTTTACATTTAAAGTGTGATTAACATTTGTTTATTGTACTGAGTTTTAATCATACATATACACACATATAAATAGGGTGCTTATAGAGCACTGGGCTGTAGGCCAGTGGCTATTCAAATGTAAACAAAACAGTGGGATTGCAATGGTGAAGGGGAGAAAATAATAGAGTGGGGTTTGTAAGTATATGAGAGGAAGAGAATTAAAACATGCATTAGCATTGAGCTTGTGGCTGGGGTGGTCATCCTTGGCACTTTCACCCTGGTTCGATTTGTGTTCACACTGCGATATTTAAAAGAGGATCAAAATGTGTAAACAACTATGCGTGAGCAAAATACGTCGTCATTTGATTACAAAAGTTGGTCAGGAGTCAGGTCACTGTCTTCCAAACAAACACGGAAACCTATATTGAATCACACTTGTAATAAAAAACTAAAAAAAAACTAAAATGGAAACGTATGAAACTCATGAGCTGCATGGATGTACTGTAAAGGTTGTTTGATTCTCTGGATGTTATACCGATGTATGTGCACACTATGAGCAGCACATTCAGTTTGAACGTGACTCAAGACATCGCAATCGCATGTAAAACAATGTGTTGATTCATGTTATACAAGGTTATACAGCCATGCTGCCTTGAGACACTGTTTTTCGGTTCATTTCCTGTAGTTGGTACATATCACATTCTCATCGAAAGCGAACGTAAGTTCACTTGGAAGCGGACTAAGCCCTCTGTTTTCTAGTGGTCCAAAGTGGGGAATGTGTCATGCTGTGTTTTTTTTTGTCTTTGTCTGTCCATTTTTGGTGGAGGCTCCCGTCTTCAGTGTTTTAGGATAACATTAGTATTCATTGTTGTTCATGTGAAGTGAATTCTCTGTCAATTCAGGCCATGTGGCTCAAAATAGAGGCATTGATGGACAAGCAGTGTGTGCCATGCACGATCGATGCCATCTAGTTTGGATTAATGCGATATCAGAGGGCTTCTCTCCCCGAATGCAGAAACACTTATCCAGCCGAGTTGGATCATATTTGAAGTTCCATATCAAAATGATGTACACATGTGTCAGCAGCTCGCAGAGAATGTAATCTTCCCTGAACATGAACAGAGGCATAGGACAAGCATAACATATAGCTGGCCCCTTGCCACTGGACTAATATGACCTCCTAAACTATTAACAATTGATACCCATAGTGAGGCTCCTGAGAGGTAAATAGCTTTAGCTGACTAGCAATGGTTACAAACTGAAAGCAGAAGTACAAGTTATTGTGTTAAAATCTATTATTCAGTTCAGGCTTTTAGGACACATCCACCAAAAGATGGAAGGTAGGGGTTATATGCAACCTGCCTTTCCATTCAGATGGACTCTATCATCAGTCCATCTGAATGGACACAATAAACTATGAGCCTACCAGGATTAAGAGCTGCTTTTAATAACTCACAATGACACAATAGCATCATACCCACTGACCGATACCAGTTTAAATTGCAATTTAAAACCTAAGCAGTAATAGAATGTTAATTCCTACTGTCCATGAATGAATGACCCTTCCTTGACCCCTCTGTCAGCCAATTTGTTGTAGAAGACCCCCGACCTGCCTCTTTCACACCTCAGTGTTTATCGTTAATGACAGAATTAAATTGAACTTTTTCTCCTTGTAAGATATTTTCCCTCATTTTATTATTCACCATTGTGCCTTCATTTTAGCATAAATGATGCCATTATATGGTGTCAGATATATGTCATATATATATATATATATGATAATGATAATGATATATAATCATAAGAGGACCAGTGCTTCCCTTGGTTTCTGCCCACAAATTGTCAAAAAGTCATGTCAACTTGCACAAGCAGAACTCAACTGTGAGAGCAGAGTTAACCTGTGAGAGCGTGTTGCCCGCCAGCGCTTGCCAAGCAGAAAAAAGACAAGCTTAGTTCAACACACGCAGGTGCCATTCTTTGCCTGTTTCTCGCTCCACAACTCTCAGTTGTTGAATTTGTGCGCAAGGACTTACAGTGGCAGTTAATATCTGTGCATGTGAAATTATATAATTTGCTTGTAAGCATGTTTTATCATGCTCACAACATAAATCTGACTGACGCCATACCATTGCCATTCCATGCCAGTATAATATTAGTTATGTTGATGATGATTCCACCCTAAGGTCTTCCTGCTGAAAAGTTCTGGGTTTAAACCCCAATGTCCACAGTCCGCTTGCCTTGGGCAAGACGCTACCTGCTTAATGTATCCAAAAAAAAATCCCTGTAAGTCATTTTGGATAAAAGTGTCTGCTAAATGACTAAATAGTAGTGAAGATGGAATAAAAAGACGGAAGCTACAAACTAATAATGTTGGAGCCGTTATCCAAGCACATCCGTATGTTTTTACATATGTGCCGTAGGCGTCAAGGCATCAAGTTAATACATTCAGTTGGAAATACAAGCCACAGGGCAGGAGAGGGTATTTCTCAAACACTATTTGTTTTTAATAAACAAACCAAGCCATGGCTGCCTTCACATTTTTTATGCACAAGTTATGTTTGTTTTATTATTGTTTTTGATTAGCCAGTTCTGCTTAAATCTCTCACCTCATAGACTTATCCAGGGCCAGTGAATAACTGCCTGGCTCAGATGGGCAAATATATTTCTGGAGATGTGCTTGCCTACAAGAAAAAGACAAGCCAAGGCTATAACTCAAGTTTGATGGCAGTGCCATCAAACAACAACGCATAAGAGAATGAAAAGAGAATTGAAGCTGTAAAGGTATTCACAGCACGCACCGCCAACCTCAGCCACCGCTGTCCCGGTCAACCTCTGCCACTGCCAACCCCTGCCACTGCTGACCCTAGTCACCGCTTACCCCAGCTACCATGAACCCCAGCCACTGCCATCCCCAGCCACCTTCAACTTCCATTCCCGTCTGTCCCCTCCTAGGTGGCGAAAAAGCTTGCAGGTACCGCTTCAGACACGGCCACCTGGGTCACCAACATGGGTAACGAGCACGGGCAGGTCCTCATGAGTGTGCTCACTGCATCCAAGCTTGGAACGACACCTCTCGCTTACTCAGAACGACATCTAAGCGTATCGTTCTGTTTTCAGGTCAGGACATTTGTGGAAAAATACAAGGGGGTCACGGGGGAGAAGGGGCATGTCCTCTATGTGCATACCAAGTTTGAGGGCCCTGGGGCCGACTTTGCGCCCCCTGTGAGCAAAGTGGTGCCTAGCACATAGCTTAGCATTTACTTAAATTTACCCTGTTTTGACCCTTTTTTGAACTATCTACACCAAATCTTTCATACTTTTTAAGGGTCATGTCCTTTAGTTTGAGGGCCCTGGGGCCTTCTGAAGCGGAGTTGTGACTGATAGAATAATGTCATTTGCGCATAACTCGGCCATTTGGAATGTTATTTACAAGTTTTATGTAACTTTTAATCAGACGTCCATAGAGCATATACCAAATATTTTGTCATTTGCCCCGGTGGTTATTTAGCAGAAGATTTCGATTTTTTTTTCTTCAAAAATGTCACTGTACAGAACAATAATTGATGATGGAGCTTATGGGTCCAAGAGGCAAAAATGTTCAGCATGTCAAATAAGGTATATATACCAAGTTTCAGAAATGTTCACGCATCGGGGGGGGCGGGGCTTAGCTTTGACTGTGACCGTGAATTATAGCACCCCCTATGTGCGAAATTGTCCTGCTTACCGGGAATACATACAAGGTTGCCAAATTAAAAAAACTTTTGCCCAATCAGGGCCGGCGCTATAGGCATCACCAATCCAACATAATAATAATATCCACTACAAAAACAATAGGTATCCATGGATACTTGTGAATACCTAATAAAAGAGGCCAGAAATAAGATTAATCTCTACAGCACAGAAGAACATAGTGACACGGTGTTCCAGTAAATCAGGAGCTTAAAAAGGAGTTGCCTCGTTAAAGACACCAAAGAATAGTTGTCACTGCTTGGCAGTGATTCCACAAACAGGTTCAGCTTTAGGTTACTTCTCCTCAGTAACCAACCAGCAGCATTAGCATTAATAAAACTGCCCTTAATAAGTAAGTAATAATGCCATAAAATGCCAAAATTAGAAGATACGAGATAGCAACAAGCAAAACTATGGTCAAACATTGAACATTGTTTCTATTATTAGCAATATGTTAGTTTATATTTTTCAGTTAGCCTAAGTACAACTAACTTTAATGTCTTTACATAATAAATTATCTCCTGGGTAACACACTACTATGCTAAACGCTAAAGCCAACAGCTAGCTGTGGTCTAATGCTATAATCATGAGTTGTTTGGAAGTGTTTGGAACTTACCTTTGATTGGAGGAAAAGACCCATACAAATGTCAAGGCAGGTTGACATTTATCAGAGAAGAGACAGCCCAGAGACTTAGCCTTCACCTAAAAGACAGGAGGAAATACATTTTAGACTTCACTGTCACTGGGATATATGGCATGCTGACGGTATAAGCTAGCCTCTAGCGTTATTGAGGCATTCAATAACACAGGTGTCAAGTCACAGCACTGTCTCAATAATAACTAATCATACTGTACACCCACAATAAACAACACGTTCGACCTACTGTCAAAACTTTGACGTCAATTCCATGAAGTGAATTTGATTGTAAATTATTAAACCGGTAGACATCATCTTCTTTCACTGGGATATTGCATCGTTCATCACATGAATAAATCCCTAATCAATTGAGTGACAGTGGTATGAAGGATCCCAGCATTAGCAAAAGCTTGATGTTTTCACTAATACTGGTGTGGGAAGAAAAGATCAACATCAATGTTTAAACACACAATGAGTCATGCATGCCAGCCAACCAGCCAGCCAGATAGATTTAGCTCTATTGTTGTTCTTTGATAGATTTAAAACATAGAGTGCAGCCATTGAACAACATTAAGAAATAAATGCAATATGAAGAAAGTTCTGATAGCACATTAAATGGTAATAGGTTTTGTGCTGTGTGGCAATGGAAAAAAAAGCAATTGGAAGAAACTTATTTTTGCGTATTATTGCGTTTATTTGCTATATCTACCTATAAGACCTATATCTACAAAAACTGACAGAAGTGCTTTGTTTGTGGTGGCCATGTTCACTGGTACTGGTTCTTTATGTAACAGCAACTTTATTTTACAATCAAGCACTTTATAATAATGAAATTAACTGTTCTGAAGAACAAACAAGTTCAGGCTCAAACTTTTCCCCTAACAGCCCCTATGGACAGATTAGCAAGACTCAGTGGCGACAGACGAAAATGGATCCCTGGATAGCAGCGCTAGTGTGTGGTGATTGCTCGACTGCGCGCCCGTGCACGGTGCACTTTAGGCCTGCTAATGCCAGACACAACACTGGGCATCAGAGCTCAACATCAGATAAAACAAGAGAAAAGCAATAGTTTTGGATACATCATTTCTCCTCTATTTAATTTGTTTGTGGGATTTGGGAAGTTTTAAAATGTTTTGGGGGATTATGTGACAAACGTGGTTGGGATCGGTTAAGGCTGGCAGAATTTCAGCAGAAAAAATACACAAGCGTCAAAAAACATTTGTAGGAGCTTGTCCCAAAGCAGGACACAAGACCAAAAGACAATTGTTTCAACCAAAAGAAAAAAAAAAGATATATATATTTTTACATATTGTAAAAAGAAAGATCTACGAATTGGCGCTATAAACTGATCACAAGTTAACAACTCATCTGCCTAGCAGCAGCATGTACTATGAATATGTGTGCTAGTGCCTCCCCTCTCCCCTCCACTCTCTGTCAGAATGACGTGATGGTAAAATAACACACACACACAAACACACAGCTATATGTGAATCGATCTGGTAGAAGTTAGAAAGAAATATGAAAAAGCTAAGAAACTCACATAACATGATCTGGCATAGCAATGCCAATGAATGTATTTAACTCAGTTTAGTAGTCTAAACTATGCAAACACACTAGTTAACACAGCAAAGAGGGTAGGCTAGTCAAGCTGAGAGTTGGTTTGCTCAAATGAAACTCATTAGATAACATACATTAGATAAATGATTTGGCTTAAAAAGTGCCTGTCTTCAAATGTGGATTTTAAAAACAAATCGTAGTCAACTAAAACATGGAAAATAAGTAGGCTACTCAGGTTATTTAAGTTTTTATAAAATGCTAAATATGAATAATTGACTACTGCAAGGCAGCCATTCAATTCCCGCCCTCGATGTGCCAAATATAATTTCCGCTGCTGGTTGCAAAAATCTCAAGCAATGGTTCATAATGGTCATGTGTAAAGCAATGGGTGACGTCACAGACACTACATTAATATTTTCTACAGTCTATGACAAAAACATAGGATTTTACAACTGTTTTCTCTAAATGATGCTATTATTTAACAGTAGCAAAATGGCATAGATTACTATTTTACATGCATAAGCACATAAACATGTATGTGCTTATGCATGCACCATAGGCGTTTTCATCAGGCAAAGGTCCCCTCCTGAGCTCCCTGTTTCAGATCATTGTCACCGGCGTTCGCCCCGCTGAAGTAGGTCGCAACAGTGCTACTTCCCACTTGTAGCCAGTACCACCGCTTATGTTTGGCCATCTTAATATGATCTTTTATGTTGGCATTTCCATGTGCACAACCGAAAATGTACTCTTGCAGTGTGTGCAGAACGCAGCATTTTCGTTGCTAGCTACTTCACAAAGAAAAGAGTAAGCCTTCTGGAGGTCTTTAGAAAAGACAGACTTTCTCTTCGGCATGACAGCTAACCGTTAGCGTACTAACAGATTCTGTCAGACAGAGCCACAAGCATCACAGGCTAGCAACAGCCTTGATGACACATTGATTGACACACATACAGACAAATCAGTGTTGAATTCAGATGCATGGCGCCTTGTTTGTTTTTTGATTGGGTTAGGTAATAATGAGTGGGACAGAACATGATAAAGAACAGAACATGAGTCTCCTTGTCGCTCTGCTCTTTGTCGGTGTACAGTCCTTCATAAATAAACTAGACCTTTCTAGAATAGCCCTGGGCTAATCGAACCCACGTTACATCCCAAATTCACTCTCAGAAACTCTGTCCGAGGCTTAGTGCCAGAGGCTGTTAGCATAATTTGACATTGGATCTGTGAATGTATCGTCCTGACTTCGCATAGGTCACTGATATCTCAGTAAAGATAGGGCCTGCAGCAGGCTTTGGAACAACCTGTATAATGTGTTGCTAAGATTATTGAGGGCTGTACACTGATCTAGGAGTTTTATCACAAAATACCTCAGTAGTAACCCCTGCTGTATGGGAACATATGGTTGTGTTTGATTTTTCCCGTTTCAACCCCCCACTACACACACACACACACACACACACACCCGACCAGATGTAAAACACATATGCCCCTACCCCCTTATACATGGAGTGATCAGAAGTGCTCTGGTTGGAGTTTACCTTAATAGGCAATGTTGAATAGAGAGGGATTTTTTTCCCTGTCCATCTATCTCTGTAGTTCATCTTTTATACACATGTATTTGAGCATAGTGTAGAATCCCCCAGCCTGGGGGATTCTGCATGAGTAGTCGGCAGGTGCCCAGCGTGCTGTGGCTGAGCCTTGGGGTGAGAGGTGGGGTGGGGTGGCACGAGGTGGCCAAGCAGAACAGAGATTGAGGAAGTCCGCCCCTTTGACTCCTCTGTTGCTTGAAGTGGAAGAAAGAGAATGTCATTTAGACATCGCAGGGTCAGACCAAAGGAGATAATAGATTTTTTTATCAACTCAAGCCTCAACAAATGCTTGCGCTCCTCTCAAAGTGCCAGTGAACCCCAAAAATGTTTTTAATATGTCTCCTATGATACGGTGGCCACACGTCTTGGTTTGTCAGGGATTGGTTTCAAGCTGCAAATTGTCCCGGTTTTCACCACAATTAAAATAATAATAATAATAATAATAATATTATACTTGTTTTCAGCGCTTTTCAGATGTTTATCATGTTCTATCCCACTCATTATTACCCAACCCAATCAAAAAATATAAACAATGCACCATGCGTCTAAATTTAACACAGATTTTTCTGTATTTGTGTCAATCAATCAATGAATGTGTCGTTGTCAAGGCTGTTGCTAGCCTATGATGCTTGTGGCTCTGTCTGACAGAATCTGTCAGTACGCTAACGGTTAGCTGTCATGCCCGCCAAGTCGCTCTTTTCTAAAGACATCCAGAAGAAGAGTAAGCCTTCTGGTTTGCTCTTTTCTTCGTGAAGTAACCGGCAACACAAATTCTGTGTTCTGCACACACTGCGCACAGTGGAAATGCCAACATAAAAGATCATATTAAGACGGCCAAACATAAGCGGTGGCTACAAGCGGGAAGTAGTAGAAGTGAACAAGGAATTGTGCTACTCTACTTCAGCGGGGCGAACGTGGACCTTTACCTGATGAAAATGCCTGTGGTGTGTGCATAAGCGCATACATGTGCACGTGCATGAATGTGCAGTAAACTTAAAGGGGCCCTATTATGAAAAACCCACCTTTTCAGTGCTTGTGTGTAAAAATGTAGGTCTCTGTTGTTCCTGCTAACACACAAACTGTGAAAAAGACCACACACTCATTCTGTTGTGGGCTGGCCTTCTCTGTACCTGTTGCTGAAAACGAGTGAGTTAAAAACTGCTCCGGTTGTGATGTCACAACCCACGCGATGTGCGACGCGATGTGCGAGCAGCCATAAAAGCATGCTAATTTCTATAAATAGACCACAAATATTATAATATTACACTGGGAAAGGGGACCTTTAAGGGTCTCGGTTTGGGGGTTTGAAGACCTTAAGATCTATCTTGTCAAATACTGTTAGTTTGTTTGTATTGGAGAGCTACTGTAATTATTAGTAGAGTGTTGTGAAGTGGTCTTTGCTCTAAATAAATAATTGAAGTCATAAGCTAAGCTATGGGCGTATTTCAGCGTGGCAACCTTGAATCGTGAATGTATACAATGGTGACTTCAAATTACTTTTACATATTAGATCTGTATTTTATCCTTGACTTGTGCTGCTATTATTCCTCTAGGCAGGCATATGATTGTTGTGTGTGTGGTTATGCTTAGGTCTAATTAGAGTTTGAAAGAACATACCAGAAAAAAAGAAGGATCAAAAACATTGTTAAATGCAGTTCCCATCTTGAAACCTGAATAAGTCTGGCTTTTGGTCTTTGATCATTCAAGAACAATAATTTATTTGTTAACCAGATATGAAAACAGCTTCAAATCTATTCCACAGAGAAGAGACTTAAAAAATAGATTAACTTTGGTACCACAATGGGAATTAGAAAATCTTTTATACAATGTTTGGTACAATAAACCATATTTTGTTAATTTACTATTTTACTATTTAGTCATTTAGCTGTCACTTTTAATCTAAAGTGACTCACAGTTTCTAGTTTGTTAATAAATATCAATTAATGAATGCATACTGAAATAAATAAATACATTTAAGTTGAAGAAGCTAACTATGATATCAACCTTGTGTCTGGTTTATAGCCAGCTTGCTGCCCAGCACAGATATTTATCATATTGGCTTCTCTACATTGTGTTCGATCATCTGTCATATGAGTGTTCTGCTAATGTGACTAAGATCAGGCTGGGGCGACCTTACTGGATTTCACTCACAAGGAAAAACGGCCTCAGGGAAAGTAAGACTAATGGCACATTTCTATTAATCCCCCTCTTTTCTTAGGTTTACCCACTTCTCTGAAAAGGAAGGAAAAGGGAGGAATCTTTGAAAAGAACAAAGCGGTTAGCATACTTCATGTGGAAAAGTTTGGAGAGGTCATAAGAACAAAATTGCGTAATTGTGGAGAAAACAAACAAACGCATACCTCAGCAAACTTCTTTTTCGGCACTTCTTGCACCTATAAGATTTTGTAACTAGCCGAAATCTCTGCAGATGACAAAAATGCGAACATTGCATGTAATTACTCAATTACATGCAATGTTCGCAAGCTCTTCTGCAGCTGTTGTACAGCGGCGTTTTATGTTGACCTTTTGGTCTTTGATTTGTTTCCCAGGCGGGTTAGAGTGAGCCACCCGGTGGCCTCAACGGGCTTAAAGGTGTCATTGCATCGTTTTTTCATAAATTGAGCTCCTTTTGAGATAGGATAGGTCACTCCTAGTTGCATTATGCATGTTTCACGTGAAAATTGACTTCTACCCCCATCGCATGCATTAGCCAATGAAAGAAAATAAAGGGAAAAAGCCGAACAATGTGACGTCAGAATGTGAATTAGTATTCATGAGCTCGCCTACTTTGGCTTGCGCCCGCCCGCAGGAAATCTGCTGCCAGCAGTCAGATCTCGAGCAGAGCTCGAAGTACTACGCAAATTTATCTCTGTGTTCTGATCATTTTGACCACAGTGACTTTTCCAACTTCGGTGCCTACAATAGTGGTTTTGCTGCAAGGTTGTTATTAAGACCTGGATCTGTACCATCACGATGATCCAACACCAGCTCGCAGTCTGTAAGTTAAAAAATAACATGTTCATATTATAGGGTGACCATATTTTGATTTCCCAAAAAGAGGACACTTTGCTCGACCTCGAGATACTTAAAAGATGCTCGAAGTTTACTCAAAGATGCTGGCACGAGGACTATTGGCAATTGTATTTGTTGACGGGGAGGGGGGCTGGCGCGAGGACTCTGTCGGCGATTGTATTTGTTGACCAGGGGGGGGGGTCTGGCGCGAGGACTCTGTGATTGTATCTACTTCTTCTTTTGATGTATGCCAGCGGTGCCCAATACGTCGATCGGGATCGACCGGTTGATCGCGCCCGGTCGCATGGTCGATCTCGAGCTCTTTGCCTGGTTTCATGTGGCTCTTACGTTCATATCACAGACAGTGTTTGTGACCAATCGGTAGCGGGGATATACGCGCCAGCGGGGATATACGCGCCAGCTGGGATATACGC
>OMKN01081197.1:0-20857 GCA_900302345.1 Melanonus zugmayeri
CCCTGTTGGAGAACAGAAGCAAAGGAAGAAAAATAATGGTTTGTAACTGACCTTTGTGTGTTATTGGAAAATAAAAACCAAAACAGTTACGAGGGAGCTAGCAATGTTTTGGCTTCTGATGGTATGTTGAAGAAGAAGAAGAAGAAGAAGACACAACAACAACAATAAATCAAAAGCCAGTACATAGTGGTCCTCACCGAGTTAGTCCTCTTGCGTTTCCAGCAGTCTGGATTCAATCGTTTCTGCTCCTCGGCCAGGGCCTTGGCTTCCATGGTGTACATCCTCCTCTCCTCACTCTTCATCTTCTTCCACTTGTCACCAAGGATCACACTGATGGCTCTGCCATGGCACAAAGGTGGATGGTGGTCGTTAGTTTTACTCATAATTAGAGTACTTAGTGTCATTATATTATACTATACATTATATTAAAATAATTTTACTTTCATATCCTGTACAGTTTCATTTTGTATCTTGTTTTTGGTTATAGCACACAGCATGACAAATTCCTTCTATGTCTTACCTGGCAAAAAAACTGATTTCTAACAGGTCTTGATAATTGTCAGGGATATTAGCTTATCTATTCGAATTGAATCCAGGCTAAGATGATGTAAAAATTGGAGAATACCAGAAATCTGCTGGCGCGCATAACTCCACTCACGATTATGATTGTTGACAGAGGGGTTTAAGAGAATATTGAAGAGCATAGTAATTAGACGGATGGCTATGCATAGAAATTGCATAGCCATCCGTCAGCTATAATTGAGTGAAATGCGTTGTGATCATATTTGTTTTGAGTTGACTGCGCCTGCCTCTTTATGAACCAGTTTAGGTTTTAGACCTAATGTCTGACCAATCAGGACATCTCTTCCCTGATTGGATCAGGGAATCCATCTCACCCAGCACATTTGTCTACAGCCACCTTGTCAATGTTTTCGACGGTCCCAGCGTTACTACAGCGAAGCCGGAAGAATACACACCTGTTATCCTTGCCAGGATACATCTGAGTGTACTCCACTCTGTACTTCTTAGCGAAGAGCATGAATGCATTCATTGGCCGCTTGCATTTTGTGGGCGTGGCACCACTGGCTGTCCCTGAGGCGTGGCTCCTGCTGGATTTGCTGTTAGAGGACTGGGGTGAGCCGGAGCGCTCAAACTTATCACAGTCTGGGCTCACAGCGCCCCCACTGGACTGGGAGGTCCTGCGCTGGCGGGCCATGTTGCTCAACACATACACGGCCGAGGAGTCCAGCGGGGTGAAGTCATAACTGCAAGAGGAGAAATCAATGCCATCTTATTAAGGAGCAGCTAGGGATTAGGCATACAGGTGTACTGTACAGTACACTGCAGTCATTGGGTATCGAAATCAGTACCTTTCAACTGGGAGTCAAACACCCTAACCACTAGTCTGTCTATCCCGCACCCTCTCCAAACACAAATTAGGATCTGGAAATAGAATGCTATGCCAATACAGTCAGTGGGTATAGAGTAATATGTAGGTAATGTTTGCACTATGTACAGTAATTTGTAGTACTTAAAATATACATTTCATCGAGTAGTCGAATGATATATACATCTCAAAATCTGCCAAATAACAAGTGAACAGGTTCATGATTCTTCTGTCACTTGCTAACTTACCAAGTCACATTGTAGTTCCCCCTGATCACTGTCACTTCCTTTTTATTTATTCAGGTATCGCCTGTTGCTTCTTGCTTAGCTAACGTCTAAATATAGTCATGTCTGCCTTTACTCCCCAGACAACCCGACGACTGACTCAAATACAACAACACACCTACAATTTACTATCTGTATGGTAAAATCATGACCCATTTAACCTTGTTTAGTTTTTTAAACGGTGCACTAGATCACGTTTGCAAGTAGGGCAGCATACCTCCTGAAAGTGTCGAAGACAACCGAGTCGTCACAGTTAATGGCATCGGGGTGATTTGGTGGCAGACACAGGTCTCCCACCTGCATCTCATAGCAGGGAATCCCATGATGCACCACAGTGAGGCTGGGGTAGAAGGAGGACCACCCTGACAGAGGAGTGCAGACGTTTAGAGATGGCAACGACGAGCAGAGGGTTTGTTAAACACAAAATATGACCGTGTCCCGTATACAGAACAGTGGTAGTAAAGAGGTTGGGTATTGGCCAACAAAAATATATAAACATTATATACTATATATTTCCACTAATGCAGTTGCTATGCATACTAGGCGTTTCCTATATAGTTTCAACATGCCTGATAATAAGCAAACTAATGAAAGCATATACAGTACATCATATTCATGCATTCTTTACCTTTATTTTTGACAAAAAAGGGGTGATCCAGTCGGCATTCTGCTGTTAAAAGGCCATTAATGGATGAGCCGGGGTCAAAGGTCAGTTTGAGCACCACCTGGGCAACAGACATGGCCTCCTCATGGTCCACCAACCTGAGCCCCTCTGAACCGTAGCTCTGGACAACACAACGAGGACAAGGAAACCCGTCAGCCAATCACACTCATCGTCTCATTCTCTCACCCCCAATAGGTTTATAATCAATCATTATATTATTATTATTATAAAATAGACATAATCATAGTATGGTACAGTAGTCCGTCTGTGTGTGCATGTGTGTGGGTGCACACCTTGAGGGAGGTGCACACCATCATGGACTCGTCGTCCGAGTCGTCATCAGAGTCTCTGAGGTCGTCGGCGTCCTGCCACTCCACGTTGGAGCCGCGGTGGAAGCGTAGACGGGTGCCTGAGGAGGACACACAACACACGACGATGTCAACACACCCCGGCGGATACACAGCAGGAACACTGTTGAATGATGTGTCGGTTAAATGACTCACTGTAGGTTGTATGTATTGACGTCATCAACATCAAATACTACTGTGTGGTGATATTTGTGTGTGCGTAAGTGTGTATTCCGATGTGTGTACCTTTAAGGAAGCAATGCCAGGCTGTAGAGGGCCAGGAGTGAGACCAGGCCATGTCTTCGTCGTCTGAAAATGACGAAGACATGGAGAAGACTCCGGACTCGGATTCACTGCTGGCCTGTTCCAGATCAGGGACATGAATTACATGTCATTCTTTACATTGTCATTTCTATCTAAAGTTTAGACTTGAATTGAGATACATGTAATTATTAAGGAGCAGGTAGGGGTTGGGATCAAACCCAGAACCTGGCTGGTTCTGGGGGTTTTTTTGGCCTTAATGACATCATGTCATTGACATTTAGATCGATTACATCTATTCAATAATTTATTGTAAGTCACTTTCATAAAAGTTTTTGCTAAACACAAAAAAGCAACAAATGGCAAAGAACGCAAGCAAAGACCTTTACCCTGACACGCCTGCGCTCCCGGAGGTGCATTCTGGACGGAGTGGGCGCGCTGCTGGCCAATGGCGGACGGGCATAGGAATGTAAACTGTTGCTGGTGCCGAAGATGTGGACCGGGGACGATCTGAAAAATACAATCAAATAAAAACACCAAAAATAGACAAACATGGATAATCCCCCATTCATCCCCATAACAAGTGACAGTGTGTTAGTCATGCTATAAGCAATAATGTCCCCGAGACAAATATGTGAATAGTTTCTTACACTGGATTTAAAAAAACAAAAATGCTAGGATGATGCTAGGATAATACCAAGTTTAAAAAGGTACAATAGGCAACATTTGTTTGTTTGAAATGTGCTCTAAAACTAACTAACCTCTTGTGAGGGGCATCTTTGAGGAGGGGGCTCTGGGGGCTGGTGGCTATGTTGGCGAGCTCCGCCAGCCAGTTGTTGCTGGGGGAGGTGCCCAGCTCCTGGTGGGAGACCCCCACCCCCACTTGGTACATCTCTGAAGACCGCCGGTCCTCCTCCACTTCCTGAAGCTCTGGCATGTCATCTGTACACAGACACATCTCTTTCTTTTAAACATGCATATTGTAATATCATATCTGGTACACGGTGGTGGTGAATTTGACGTATTTCTGGGAGAGAAACATGAATTACCGAAATCCATGGTGCAACCAGGCGAGGAGGGCAGCTCCTCGTTGCACTTTAGTGGGTCAAAAGACTCATCCATTGTTGCTCTTCTCTTCTCTTCTCTTTTCTCTCTTTTCTTTTATTTCCTTTTTTTCCACGTGTTCCAGGTCAGATGTGCTTAAGTTTCTGCATTACATTACGCTTCCCCAGCTGGCCTGGCTGTTAAGGAAACACACCAAAATGATTTAACCGATTAATGATTGCATTATGCTAAGGTCAATTCCAAGTCACATGGCAATAAGCCCTGAAATGACATTTTTTGATGACATAAAATTATCTAAAATAAAATACATCAAAATACATCAAATGATTTAGGATTTATTAATGAATTATATACAATTATATTATTTTACTGTTTTACTATAGCCTATATATAGCCTAATACATTGTTTACAACTAGGCCTACACAATAAAGAACTATTCGGTGATGTTATTGGTTATCTAACGCATGCGTTCGTTAAAGACATCGGAGTTATTTGGGCTGGAAACATCAAATGCCATCAATGAGAGACAAACATGATATTTCTCAACATGTGTAAGGTACATGCGTGGCTGGAGATAATCTTTTGTCTGGTGGAAACAGAGGAGCCCTGTGCCAGACCAGTCACGTGACCGATTGCGTAAAGGGCTTGTTTATAAACTAAAAGCCCGTCACGCATGCGCACTGTCGCTCATTCATTCACTGCTGCGTAACAAAAAACAACAGATTGAATGTGTTAAAACACATTCAATGTCAAATAAAAAGTCCACGGTAGCCGACAGCCGTTCGTCATCGCTTTGTATAAAAGGTCGTCATTGTGGGGAAGTAGCCTAGTTCAGTCTATCAAATATGAACCCTAGGTAATAAAGGGCTACACGGAGCAGATTAAGAAGGTAACCTAAAACGTTAGGTATTCTCATAAACCACTGAATACTTGCAAATATTCAAAGAGTCACTTTGCCTTGATATTTTAAATAATTCGAAGATCCATAAGGTGAATCATTTTGATTAAAATGACATTATAAATCATGTCATTTCGTGTAAAAGAAATGGACGCAAAGCAAAGTGTTCCAAGACGGTATCAGATCCCTGTGCAGGGAGGACTGGAGCCTACATGGTAAACAAAAGAATGTCAACAAGTTCAGGCATGACGCAACCCATGTCGCCCGTCCAAATGAATGAGCTGGACGCGTCTAAACGCACATTCCGCGATCACGCACGCGATCAAACCCCGCATCATTAAAGTTTTACAGGAATGTTCGGTAAGGACACGGCGATCGCAGCCTGGTGGATTGATACAAACAAAACACGCGTCACAATGAGAAGAAAAACAGCCGAGCGCGATCTGTCAATCCACGCTGAATACGCGCGTGACAACTCCGCCACAAACGCGTTCTCACACCGCGCGCTAAAGTCACGCGTAACGATGTCAATTACACGATGTCGATCCGTGCGTTACTTGAAATTAAAGCAGATAACTTCCCCCACTTACCAAATCTGTCGCCATCAAGTAACTCTCTGGCTTTCTCTCGGTGGGTGGGGGATGGACGTTGCCAAATCAGGACGCCTATTGGTGGACGGAGCCGTCAGTAGCGCGGAGCTCGCGTTCCTATTGGTGCAGAGCGTCAATAAAGCTGCGGAGGGCGTGGCTTGGTGTGTTGATGACGTTCTCATTGGGCGAAAGTACCCGTCTGTTATTGTCTAGTGACAGCTGATTGGCAATAACAAGAACAATACTTGAGTACATTGTGTTAAGTGCTCAAGGCGTCATTGCTCGCCATAGTTCACCTTTTTATTTCACCAGCTTTCAGTTTTCTTTCGATTCAATCGTGAATGAACGGCTGCATGAATGGATGAATGAATGGGCGGACGAATGAATGAATGAATCGGACGATCGATGAATGGATGGATGGACGATCAGTAAAAAAACTAATACTTGACACAAGGATATAAAACAGTTGTTTATTTAAATGAAAAGTGGAACATAATGTTGGCCAATCTTTTAGTTTGTCTTCTATGGTACTCATAATTACCAACACTGTGCACACTTGGAAGATAAGTATTTTTTTATTTATAGGCCTACATTAAACGTGTGTGAATAATATTTCAAAAAACAGGTTACGCTACAGTAAACAGCAAAAAAGCAATACTGTAATTACCTTAAAAAAAAGAATGAAGGCAAGAAAGTTATCACTGAAGAAGTCTGCTGAGGAGGAACATTAAAATATGCATTTCCAAATATTAGTTGTTTGCAGAGGTAGACAGCATTAAATAATCTTAATGTCGCTAGATGGAATAACAACTTATTTTTCACTGACGCATGACTAAAACATTACACTGGCACACACAGAAAAAAAACATTTCATAAATAATAGTTCCAATAAAAATAAATGAAGACATATGGATACTAGTGGGAGCATATATTAAAATAAAGGCATAGTTTACAATGTATTAAAACAAAATCACTATATTTGAAGTTTGTATTGTGCAAAAGCAAATATAGCTACCATTGTACACTTAACAACAATTTACAGTTTAGGAAAAGGTAGCCAAATAATCGTATGGATTATGACAATGAAGAATTATATTGTGTTAACAGGGTTGAGCATTGGCACCATTGAGATGTGTATATTCTCTTTTGGTTCAAAGTGAATGTGAAAACTGGCATATAAAAACAATATATTCAAGTCAAATGTAATATGTCCCTTACATACATACTTCAGTTGATAGCAAACCTTTTATTTCTGTTCTTATGCCACCTTTATATCTACGCTTAAATATTCCCTTTAGGGACAGTCTGGCCAAGAATTACAAAACACAACACAACTGTTAATAAACAGTTTGAGTCAGTAAGATATTACCTTTGGCATGTGAAGTTCACAAATAATAGTAATAAATATAACAACAAGTGTATAATACCTTATGCTGAATCATAACACGGTGGACAGGTGAATATTAACATTAAGAAATAATATGAATTGCCCTATATTGAAGTATTTTAGCTAACATTGACAAATAAAACACACTTGAAATTCTACTTATTCTATGTGAGATTTGTGTTAATGTAATCTAATACAAGCATACAGCAAAAAAAAAAGCGTTGGCTTATTTTCTTTGCTTTTAATACTTCATTACAAACTCCTTTAAAGCACACGTTGTCTTATGTGGGATATTGAAGCAAAACTTGCTGTATAAATGAGCAATCTAAAACACAAATGGTGATCAGTGGGGGGTTTACATTTCTGGTTAGAAATGAGCTTTAAAGCCCCTACAAGGGTTTGAAAAAAACCAAACATACAGCACTTCCCTTAACAGATCTCCATATGATCTCCATTGCTTCTTGTTGCCGCGAGCTACTTCTTACATTTGTTTTGCAGCGCAAAGTAACAACTGTTAGCAAGATGAGCCAATGTATCTTTGACTATGCATTTATAATTTTGACTTCTCTGCTCTGCTGTAAATCGTCTGTTGAATCCAACCCTGTGGCAAACATTTAGACTTGTTAACTTTTAACACTGGTGGTGTAATTTGCACTTCAAAATATTAACACAAAAATGGGTTGGCAGATATCAGTAAATTCCTCATAGGGCTTTAAAGTGGTCACAGGGGGGTGGGGGTGGACTTATGCGTTTTGTTCTTCAATGTCAGCGCTGCTATCAAACAGAGTTGCCAGCTGCTCCTCGTAGTTTGCAATGTTCCTCTTCATGATGTCCATGCATGGGCCCAGCAGCCTCTCAAAGGCCTGCACGTCCATCACTTCAGAAAAACAAACCAATAAAGGATGAGTTAGACCAGGCTAGAAGACTATTAAAGACACTTAAGGATGGAAAATAAACACTATCCCATTTATTTTAACAGCATCTCCCTCTCTCTCTCGTCTTGTTTTAAATAAATGACATTTGGCAATGTGCGTTTAAGTATTACACGAATGTACAGTGTTTTTGAGTGTACTATGAACAATTAAAAAGACGACTAAATATACAAAAATATGGGCACATTTGGACAAGAAAACACAACTGTACCCAAGCATTTGACACTTCCCACAGCGTAAGCTGAAGCCGCTCTGGACTTATTGGTGACGAGCGCCAGCTCTCCGAAGTACTGGCCTCTGAAACACGTGGCGATGTCCAGCTCCTCCTCTTCTTCTTCCTCTTTTTTCGTCTGCAGAGAAAATAAAAGTGTCAGTGGGAGTCCTAATGAAGACATTTCCCTTTTTTTCACTGCAGCCATCACCTTTGTTTACAAATTGTGCCCCAATGTTAGCGCCAGGTGTCATGTGGATGAGCTGTACTAGACATTTCAGATCAGATCTATCCCTTTGTGACATCACAATGTGGAAGTGTCCACGGGCAGGAAGGAGTTGATTGGTGTAGTGGACTGCTCAGCAACATTAATGGAATTTCTCACCTTCTTTTCAATCAACAAAATTGATCTTGAGTTGCTTAGGCGATAGGCACTTCATATTTAAAATAATATTGAGCAAAAGTGATGACCGTAGAGAACAAATCTTTTTTTTTTACCAAAACACAACAGCAATTTTTTTTTTCATATAGGAAGCAAGCGTGCCAACATACCCTACTTCTCTTCATGGTAATTCTTACTTGGCCAGATTCAACAATGTAGAAGCAAGCCGCTAGATCACCCTGTAAACAATAACAGAACCGTGTTACTGACTTACCATCAGACGGCCAATCCATGTGCATATTCATTAGAATCAAGATCGCCAGAAAATGCTGACCTGTTTGATAATCTGCTGTCCGTCGGTGAACACCTTGGTGGACAGCACATCCACTACCTTCATTCTCTCTGAGAGCTGTGGACGAGGAGACAATGAGAGTGGAATCGACTATAGCGTGTATCTGGCGGTGACTTTAAACAAGAAGAATAGATGGGCCTGTACCTCTAGTGATGTAAGCAGTGGTAATGTTTCGATGAATGCCTCGTACAGCCTTCTCTTCTTGGCTTTATTCTTAACAATAATCCTTCTGAACGTCAGACGATCCTGAAAGGGGTGCGCACAATATGGGTCATCATCATTTGAAGAAAGAATCATTCATAGAAAAAAAATAAATGCCTGTTAAAATTCTCCCAGTGTCCACCAGTGGGTGACAATGAGAGTTATGAGCCACAGTATTTGCTGTCCTTAACCCAAACATCATCCTCTGTAGCGCTCATGGTTCTTAAAATGCAGTACATTCGTATGTCAAAACACGCGGATGCCTACGGTGAGCAAGGCAAGCGTGTGATACATTGACGTCGTACTTACTAGGCACCAAAGCGCTCCGGGCGAGGTTGCGACTATCGTTGCCGCCCTGGGTGTGTTGTACATCAACGCCAGCTCCCCAAAGCTTCCTTGGTTGTTATAGCAACCCACCAGCTTCTCTATGCCCTCGACCCCCATGAAGATGTCAAATGTCCCGCTAGATACAGAAAGAAACGAACGGCAATGGAAACAAAAGACATATTGTGTGTCAAGTGTGTTTTTCGGGTATTGTTGCATGGCCTCTTCATCCATTCAACATGTTGCATGTCCTGTGTTATATTTAGTTAAGTAGGGCTGCATGATTTATATCGATGCCAAATATGTACGGCCACACTAGCAATATCACAAAGGCAGCATTGCATCGCAAGTGAAATGGTTCAGTTCATATACAGCGGCTCATCATACAACAATATCTATAATCACAATGTGATCACTTTATTTACAGTACACCAAGCTGTCCTAGTAAGTACTCACTTACAAACCCAATCTATATCAATGGTTTAATAGCAAAGTTAAAGAAAAAAGCTTAGCCACCAAATGTTTTTTGTGGGCAGGATAGTCTCCTAGTCGAAAGGTTCTAGGTTTGATCCCCACATTCCTCAACCTACTAGTAGAAGCTAGGTGCTAGGTGCAAAACTCCTACCTACCGATAAAACCGGCTCCAAAAACGCCCAATAATGTCATGAATTACCTTTCAATGACATAGAAGTTGTCTCCGTCATCGTCTTGATCAATGATGTGCTCTCCATTGACAGCAAACTTTTCAAACATGGCATCCAATACCTGTGAGATCTCTTCCTGTAGTAAAATGAAATAATAATGTATAGGAAAAAATGCTATTTAATAATTATTTCAAACAAAAATTGCAGCATCAATTTGATCAAATAAATAAATAAATACAGCAGAGCGCTGTGAGATAGAGAAAAAAAGACAGCTTGGCCTAAGTACTCACAAAACAAATCTATATCAATGGTTTAATAACATAATGAAGAAAAGGTTTAGCTGCCAAATGGTTTTTGTGGGCAGGATAGTCTAGTGGCAAGAGTGTTCAACCCGAAAGGTTCTAGGTTTGTCTTGGCCTGGCCCATGCTTATATTTCATGTCATATTAGTTAGAGACAGTTTAGTCTCACAAAAGCGAACACAAACTCGGCCAGCACTAGTAAACCTTTCCCCGTGGGAAGACGAGCTAAAACATCCTGTCCAGACACCAACGTTCTTAGAAACGTGTCTGTAAAGGTTTCAAGTCAACACCGTGTAGACTGGCCACTGTAGAAACACACGTATTAAAACCCCCTTCTGAGTAGGACATCTCCGTAACCAAACAGGAAACAAGGCATCACCCCCACTCCTTTCAGTTGTTGGTTTCCGGCCCAGGCTCTGTGCCATCTCCCCCAGATGTTTTGCTATAACATAGTAAGACCGCTGGATCCCAGATCGGAGACGAAAGTTGGAGTATAAAGTATAAAGTAAGTATAAACTAACCCTAACCCTAACAACAAAAACAGCAGCGAGCAGTATTGTGTCATCCACTTACCGGCTCCAAGTTCTTGAACAGAATAATGTTCCTACATGCCTCCTGTAGTCTCCGTCTCTGTTCGTCTGTTTTTGGATGGGTGACCTACAAACAAAGCGAACATGTATAACACAGCCCTGCTGTTTGCCCCCGGTGTATAAACAGCATACCTAACGTTTTACATCCGACGTACTACAACCAACATGTAAACATGACCAGTGGAGCAGAAGAGAGTTTACCCTTGGCTCTTTATCTTCCTCTTCCTCATCAGGGTTGAATGCTTCAGCACACACTTCATAACAGAAGACAAGAAAAGAAAATGTTGAATTACACATCCAGCATTGCAAATTCAAGTTTCATTTTTTGCGTGAGCAGAAACGTGTATCCTAAGGGAGTTAGATGTCATTAAGGAGCAGATGGGTATCTTGGGCGTTCAAACCCAAAACCTTTTGGCAGGGAGTCAAACACCCTAACCAGTAGACTAGACTACCCTGCTGCAAGGGTTAAGGGGAAGTAGACGTTCTGCACCCTTTTCACAGGTCTGTCCTGTGGTGTTGATGATAATAATGCTCATATTGTCTAAAACAGGCTGAATTATACGGCCCGTCCCATTTTAGTGCACATTTTATAAAGTGGGCTAACAATTGTATGTATGATATTTTAAATGTGTTAATATATAGATGCATCTCCTCTATATTATTACTGTAAACCCTCTCCTCCTCTCTTCCTATGTTATCTTCCTATGGATGTTACTGCAGGATGTATTTTTAAATATATTATAAGCCACTTGGGTGATTCTATCTACATCCATTTCTCAGAATTTCCACTCTTCCTTTACCACCGAGCAGTTACGATCTCACAGATCCTTCCCAGAACGACCAAGTTACGTCAACCCCAAATGTCACTTTCGCAGAACAACTTCAGTGTATTAGTGCAGCCAAACTCAAAGGAGAAGAAACGGGTATGATTCAGATTAGGACATTGTTCCCATCTTGTGTCACATCCATCTATGCCTATGCCTGGAAGATAGAGACATGGCTGAAGATAGATCATCACCGTGATCATAAACAGAAACACAGCGACAGGAAACAGATGGAAAATGTCTGAATGCTGTATATATGGAGGAGATTTGATGGAGACATGGTCCATGTGAATATGTCAAAGGAGATTTCCGTGGGCCTATGACCTGACGTCTTCCAGAATGTTCCTCTTGAGATCGCACTACTAAATCTGCCAGTCGGAACGGACAGTGAATGTAAACTCACCTGACGCTCTCCTGATGAATCTGTTAATCACTGGGGCTGAAACAAAGGATGAAAAGAAATCATATCACTGTACGAGTTGTATTATTTCATCCTGACAATCCTAATGAATTGGAGTATTCCATGGTAACATGCAGTGGAAATAACAAACCCAAAGATACAGCTCAATTGATCAACACAATACAAACCATCGTGAGAGTGAAGCCAGTGAATGAAACGTGCATCAGACAGGAAGTCTCTCAGTGAATTAATGCCTCAAATATGTTGAATGCTGTAGTTATTATAACACATGGGACAACTGTAGAGCACTAGGCCCCCAGAGGGCACAGGCCTGTAACAGAGTCCTGACACGGGAGTGCACCTGTCAACAGAGCCCGGTACACCGGAGGGCACCGCGTCGGGACGCCACGTCCAGCCCGCGGGTCCGCACAGCACGGACCCGCCTCACATTCGGGGCCATTGACGTGTTTTGTCCCCTCACCACTGGACCGCTTTGTGGAAAACATGCACATTTGACACGATCTTCTATGCGTTACACACAGCGTTGTGCTCTCTCAAGCTATATATATATATATATTGGGGTTTTTTGTAACCTATTATGGACACGGTGGTTTTTTTCGGGTGGGTATAGGCTTCGACAGGCCTGGTACTTGTGAAACAATTGTGCATGAAATGGGTCAGTGCCACTGGCTTTGATTCATCAAAGGACCGATCGAGATCAAGGCAGTCGTGCGGCATGTGATGAGGCTTCACCCAGCATCCATTATCCTGTAGTGTCGGTGGTGGATGCAAGGTGTCAAGCACCTATCGGTTACATGTGAGGGTTTATCATTTCAGACGGATTTTTCAGACATCCGCACGCAGCGTATCGGGTGCGATTTCAACTCACCTACGAATTCCTCGTCGTCCTCGTCCTCTTCGCCGTTTTCGGAATCGATCTGCATCGCTTCGTCAATGAAATTGACCGCTTTGCCGCCAGGTCTTGTGGCCGGATTTTGGTCATTGCCAAACGGGGCCCCTCCGGTCTTGCTGTCCTTCAGTTGGGTGAAATATTGTAACGCGAACTCAAGCAAATCCCCGGGTTGATTCCTCAACACTTCCACGGTAAAGCTCTGCAACAGCTCCGTCAGTCCTTCAGGAATTTCTATACTCATTCCTGTTGTCAATCTATGAATGAGACAAAATGCCGGTTTTTGCTGCGAAATCACACGATATCGTCAAATCGACGTAAAAGCGCAGAACGAAAAAAAACAGCCACTGTAGCAAATATCGCATGAAACCCCAGCAAATTAGCGAATTAGCAAATTAAAATGGCTGTGGATCCTTTGGTCCAAGCATCTTCTGCTGCTGCTGCTGGCTACAGGAAATCCACGCATGTGACCCAGGACTCCATGGCAACCACACCGCCTGCCCGGGGACTGCGTACGAGCCGCGAGATGTGGGAGAATGTCACGTGTCATATCAATTAGGAGCTGATACGAACCTAATTAAGCACACTACACAAAAACACACCGGATACGCAACACTATCATTGTGTTATAATAACGAATAGAAATAGAAATAGCAACGATGGCCTAATTCAATGCATTTATTTATTTATTTTAAACGCAAATGGGAGTAGGTAGAGTAGTTTTGGGAGTAGGTATGTTTCCCTAAATATCCTAGATCTCATCATAAGACATCAAAATATGTATAAACCTCTAGAAACAAGAACGAAACCTAGGCCTATAACCCAACATGCATACAAACATAGGCCTACATATGAATGAAGGGGGAGAAAATTGAAAATCATATTTGATATTAACCTTCTCCTGATGGAGCCTGTTGAGCCGACCACAGAGACCATGTAGCTGTACCGCTGTAACATCTGTAGCATGCAGCTCTCCCTTCTTCTGTGGTCTCCTCCTATGACGCCCCTCCCCCTACAGTGGCCCACATCTGTCAGGACGGATCTTGCAGACGCATGCTCGCTCTCAGGCGAGATAGCCATAGCACTCTACAAACCACATGTAGGCCTACGTTAAATTGTATAGTGTCACCGAAGACACTAGTTGCCTTTCTGTTGTGCGTTATGACTTAATGCCAATGGAGACGGTCTACTGGTGTCTTGGGCAGGCTTAGGATGCAGTGGGTCTAATGAATACATTTCTATGAAAGCAATCTAATACGGCTCTGAGTGCATTATCCAATGTCATAAGCTAAAGGTTCACAGGCCATTCCGGACTTTAATGTTCGAATCTGGTATTCTTGAATGGAAAATAAAGAGACAATATCCATACTACCAAGTATTTTGTTCTTTTATGAACAAGGAAATAGCCATTTTGTAGATTTACTTTAAGAGTAAACACTGGAAACCTGATGTAGGACCCAAAACGACTCATTAGCAGTATATGAGGGAATTAGAGATGGCCTATTGTGTGCATTGAACGTCTTCATGAAAGCGAGCATATTTAGAATAGTGATCTCATCGTTACAATTGCACCTGACCTCTAAAATGATAATGGACTATAGGCCCTAATTAAGTTAAAAGAAAATGCAGAGCACATCCTCAGTCTGTTGATGTTTGCCTTCAGTTTTAAAGTATTCAACACCCGGTTGTCACAATGCCATCTACTGGCCTGATAATGTACTACAAGGTAAAGGCAAATGTGTATTGGGTTTATGGACACAATTTATCCAATTATTGGAATGTTATCTGAGCAGTCTGACTAATTTATACACTTAAAAATGTCACGGATAAAAAAAAAGTGGCATTTCATATAAATGCAGTTTGGATAGTGACTTCATTTAATAAACTTGATGGTTGGTACATCCTTCCAGCTGTCTCTCTCTCACACACACACACACACACAAAATATTCATATTCAAATGACCACACAAGTCCTTTTAGATCACATTGAGGTTTTTCTCCAGGAAACATTTATTTTATCAAGAGACTGGATCACATCTTTCCATAAACTGGGCAGTTAAATATTAACAAATTTACAGTCATGAGGAATGTAAAAAAAGAAAAAAAAACTAAAACAAACGCACATTTTTTATAAAACCCCAAACCACACCTAGAGCAACATTTGGCCATGGTGAACGTTGACCTAGCTCAAGGTACAGCCCACTACTACAACCCCATTCAGTCAGTGCTTCAAAGTTCATCTTTCTCTGTTGTGGCCTGTGAAATAAAAAAGAGAACGTGTCAAGAATTGACCCAAGATTGAATCCTAGTTTGGACTTAATAACCATTATATTTTGACATGCGTCATCTCACCGAATCATCATCGTCATCTGCGATTTCATCCTCCTCTTCCTCGGCCTCCTCCTCTGCCGCCTCCTCAGGCTCCTCCTCTGGTTCTTCTTCAATCTGCACATCCGTCACACAATAAACACCGGCATTCAACATCACAGCCATCTTTGGACAACACAGAACAAAAGTGCACTACTGCAAAGGACGACAACTGACGCTGACCAAACAACAAAAACACAATTACATTAAATTCTAATTAAATTCATGAGCAGGTAGGAGTTAGGCATTTTGCTCAAGGGTGCCTACAGGTAGGCTGTGGACGTTGAACCCAGAACCACTATCCTGTGTTGTGTGTGTGCGCGTGTCTTGCCTGTTCGTCGAGGTCTACGTTCATGCTGAGCCTCAGCATGCGCTCTATCCTGTCCCCGTAGGCCTTGGTGTCAGCCAGCTGGTAGCCGGAGCGCAGGGTGGCGGTCTCGAACAGCACCACGGCCAGATCGGACGCCGTCTGGTCATCGCCGTTCTCCTGAAGGTGGAGGAAACGGTGGAAAGGCACAATGTTACGGCATCATTACATAAGTGCTCAATGTGTGAACAGTGCTTCACCCTTGTTTTAGATACAGGTCACTAATGAGCGGCTAGGGGGTTGGGAATCGTACTCAGGAATGCCTAGAGGTAGACTGCAGACATTGGGCATCGAAACCAGTACCTTTTGGGCAGGGAAACAAATCACCCAACCACTAGACAACGCTGTCCACACAGCTCCTTAGTAACGGTTGTTGAGAAATTACGAGACTTACGTTGACTTTCTTCAGCATCTGCTTGATCAGAGGGTGTTTGGGGTTGATCTCCAAGGTTTTCTTCTGACTTGCGTAGTAACTGAAAAAACAAAAGGAGCACAGAGTTAAGATGGTCTGTGTTGCCTCTCGAGTACATTCTCAAACATGACCTGAGATATTCATCAGTGCGTTTGCGCAGTATATAGAAACATTGTGCTTGTGGACAGAGGCAAACACTTTTTTGTGGATGATCTCTACATGCAGTCTAGTCATTGAACATAAACTAGAACGATGTGAGCGCTTATTATAATGAGTCCACACAAACACCCACTTTGTAGAGATGTCTTTCCCAGTCTGGTAAGCCTGAGCCTTCATGATCCTCTCCATGTTTCCAGACCAACCGTATTGGCTGGCGACCAAGGCGCAGGGAGAGTTCGTTAGCCTCTGGGAGATGATGGCCTTCTCAATCTGTAGGAACAAAAATACATGTTAAGAATAAAAAAAACACACCAAGTAAGTGTTTTTTTGGACGCCCATTTTACTTTGTACTTGGATTTTACATTTTACTTTTAGGTACTGTTATCTAAATGGACTGGAGGCCGCTGTCACTATGTTTGATGTTATTTCTTGGCCAATAAAGCTGAGGTTTGACAATAAAGTTCCCAGTATCACCAACCACCAGTTAGTGGTGGTAGCCTTTCATTTCTAAAAATGCACCAGTCTCCCACCTTGTCCTTCAGGGCCTTGTCCTTCAGCCAGGTTGTGAGGGGCTCGTAGTCCTTCTCCAGCACCTCCCTCTTCTCCTTGGCCTTCTCGCTCTCGTCAAACTTGATGCCCTCCTTGGCCACGTTCTGGAAGCGTTTGCCGTCAAACTCGGGCAGCGCCTGGATGCAGTACTCGTCCACGGGCTCCGTGAGGTACACCACCTCGTAGCCCTTCTTCAGCAGCCGCTCCACAAAGGGAGAGGACTCGGACTGCAGACACACGGGACAGGACCAGGTGAGCACATGTGAACATCTTAGATTAATGCCACACACACACACACTCACACTCCTTTACCTCCTTCCTGTTGGTGCCGGCCATGAAGTAGATCTTGTCCTGCTTCTCCTTCATGCGCTCCACGTACTGCTCCAGGCTGGACACGGCGGTCTCGCTGTGGGACGTCTGGAAGCGGAGCAGCTTGGCCAGCCGGGTGCGGTTGGAGTGGTCCTCGATGACGCCCAGCTTGATGTTGGTGCCGAACTCCTTCCAGAACTTATCGTTGTAGTGCTCCTCTGCGATCTTCTTGATCATGTCTAGGGTCTTGCGCACCAGCTTCTTGCGGATGACCTGGATGAGCATGGAGATGGAGTTTTATGTTGGTTGATCATCAAAACCTTCACATGCACTAGAATCCTTCTAGAAATGAATGATGTGAGGAAAGGAAGAAACTAAACTTTCATTTAAAAATGGCCCAGACTTGGGTGCAATGTCAAGTCTTCATGTGAATAGGAGGCCAGCTCACCTTAAGGAGTTTGTGCTGCTGCAGGGTCTCTCTGGACACATTGAGGGGAAGGTCATCAGAGTCCACCTGGCCAGAGAAACCTCCCGTTAGTCACAGTCCTACCAAAGCACTACCAACTAGTCACATAGTGCCACAATGATCCCCAATATCACTGTGCACCATCTTACAGTAAGTAACGTCCATATTATTTGTACAGCCCAATCACAGGCGTCACATGGTTCACATTATACGACCCCGTGACCCAAGACAAAAGGAAAGAAACTAAAAAAGGGGGGTTAACTAAAAACTCACCACTCCCTTGACAAAGTTGAGGTATTTGGGCATCATGTCATTGAAGTCATCTGTGATGAAGACCCTCCTGACAAACAGCTGAGAGGGGAAGAAAAGGGTTAAAAGAAATAAGAACAAAAAAATACAAAAAACTAAATTTTGAAAGCATACATCACCCATGAGCGGTTATTTGCTAGTGGATGCAAGCGCACCTTGATGTAGTCGTTCTTCTTTGAGCCGTACTCGTCAAACATTCCACGGGGAGCTGAAGCGGGCACGAAGAGGATGGACTTGAAGGTGACCTCGCCCTCGGCGGTGAAGTGGATGTGGGACAGGGGCTCGTCGGTATCCTGTGGGAAAGAGGCACCGTCAGGTTGCAGAGCCTGCGAGGTGCGCTTCTGAAAACACAACGAACGCGCGCCAACGCGACCGACGAGAGGTGTTTATGTACGAACCTTGGAGAAGGTCTTGTAAAAGGCCTTGTACTCTTCCTCTTCCACTTCCTTGGCGTGTCTCTGCCAGATGGGCTTGATGTCATTCATCAGCTCCCAGTCCCACACCGTCTTCTCCACCTACGACACGCGGGTTTCACACATGGTCAGGACCACGTCAGGGGTTGCCCAATGTGCCCCCTCAAGCTCCTTTTTTAATGTATTGTAGATTAGCATAAGATTCAAAAGTCAACCACTCACCTTCTTGGTCTTGGGCTTGTCCTTATCCTCATCCTCTTCCTCCACCTCCACCTCGTCCTCAGTGGCGTCCTTCTCTGCTTCCTCTGCCTCAGCGTCTTCCTCAATGGGCTCCTCAACTGTTTCAGTCTAGGATAGGGTGTGGCCGGTTTTAATTAACCATATGCTGTCAATCAATCAATGACGTTTAGTAACATTAAAAACATGCAAATAGTTTGTGCAAATAAACTGCACCAATTTCTGTTTTTATAGGTGTCAAATGATAATGCAACTTTACATTAAAAGATTAGAAACCCTGTTTTGGACATGAAGGGGACCCTGAAGCGTCAGATAATCACCTTGCTGGCCCACACGTAGATGGGGAAGTTAATGAACTGAGAGTACTTCTTCACAAGGTTCTTGATAGTCTCCAGCTCCAAGTAGTCTGAGGCCTCCTCCTTAAGGACCAGTCTAAAAACAACCCCTCGTTATTATATATATACACACACACACACACACACACAAAAACACTCAGACATTCAGTCATAACTAAATAACACCTTTAACTCCTAAATTCAAATTACATGCATGTTTCACGGCTGCTAGATAATCAGGTTTTAACATCTGAATCAAACCCAGTAGAGGGTGGAAGGGGGGGAGCAACTCACGTGATGGTGGATCCCCTCCCCAGGGTGTCCCCGCGGGGGTCCTCAATGACCGAGAACTCATTTGAGTCCGACTCCCAGATGTGCTGGGTGCAGTTGTTATGCTTGGTCGTCACAATGACCTTGTCGGCCACCAGGAAAGCGGAGTAGAAGCCCACGCCGAACTGGCCAATCAGCTCGTTGGTGGACTGGTCCTCCCCCTGCGACTCCGTCATCTTGTTGAGGAACTCGCTGGTGCCGGACTTGGCGATGGTGCCCAGGTTCTTCACCAGGTCCTCCTTCGTCATTCCAATACCGGTATCAGTGATGTGGAGCATGTTCTTCTCCTTGTCGGACTGGAGGGACAGAGGTCCGATCAGTCACCAGAGCAAATATGTTTCAGCAAAACCATTTTCAAAATAAAAAAACACATCTGATCTGACAAAATACATGGATCACTTGTGAATGTACCTTGATTTTAATGGTGAGCTCCTCATTGGTAGCCATGGCCTCGTCACTGGTCAGAGACATTAGGCGGATCTTATCTAGAGCATCGGAGGCGTTGGAAATGAGCTCTCTGAGGAAGATCTACAAGAGAACAACCACAGCAGATAATGCAGGCCATTAGAAGCAGGTCCCCATAATGAAAGGTAAACAATTGTTAGAAATGACAACGCGTGTGGGGGTGTCAGGGAGGGCAGCTCACCTCCTTGTTCTTGTACAGGGAGTTGATGATGAGTTTCATCATGCGGTTGACCTCTGCCTGGAAGACATGCTTCTCCGATTTCTCCCGGATTTCCTTTATCTGCGCTGCGTTCAATCCATCCAACTGGATAGCCTCCTCCTCCCTGTGGGGCCCCAGCGAAGGAAAGAAATTTCATTGAAAAACGAATCCCCTTCACAACGGCTTTCGTCAACAAACAGTACCAACATCTGCCACTCTCCCTCTCTAGAGGACGCTTAAAGCAAACCATCACACACATGACACCTTCTATACAAACATTAGGTCTTATCCTGTGCCACAGCAAGCTAAGGGAGAGAGGTTAAAAGGAAGTTGTGCAATGCAAACATCCACGTGTACTACATGTCACGGTGAACTTGTACAACTAAAAGGCTTAGTGTGTTTTCACAATGAGAAAGGGTACTCATACACAGGCTAATAATGTTGGAATATATGCAAAAACAGCATCATTTACATTGTGAGGAAGCTGCCTTTACTATGAGCACATTTAATAACGGCAAAATATCAATTTCAAGTTCAAGTTTGCCAGCTTAGTCAGAATGTGATATAAACACACATTTAGATGATCAATGAAAGGAACAAAATAATGTAGCAGCTCGACATTGACTTGCATGGCAATACGACATCTCATCCACATGCAGGAAGCATAGCATACACACCTAATGTGACCCCATGCACCTACCTCTGAACGACCCATACACACCTAATGTGACCCCATCCACCTACCTCTGAACGACCCATACACACCTAATGTGACCCCATGCACCTACCTCTGAACGACCCATACACACCTAATGTGACCCCATGCACCTACCTCTGAACGACCCATACACACCTAATGTGACCCCATGCACCTACCTCTGAACGACCTCATCATCGGTCTTGGAACCATCTCTGCTTTTACCCAGATCCTCTTCCACAGCCCCGTCAATATCCAGCTCATCCTCGGCTTTCACGGCAGCTATAA
>OMKN01081200.1:2512-12582 GCA_900302345.1 Melanonus zugmayeri
CCATCTAGTTTAGTACTGCAGTTTCAGCTACTTCCTTTTTCCAGTGACAACAAAGCAAATGGTTGTGTGTGTCTTCAGTGCATGTTCATGCTTCATCGTTAGTCATTGCTTAGTTTTTAGCCCTTTAGTTACATTATATACTTACATTTGGGTATTCCGGCAAAGACAATGATAGTTTCATACTTACCTTAAGTTTCTTGCAAAATAGAGGATTAGTTATCCTAACTGTAACTAGCTTGAGTAAGCCATTTTGTATTGTATACTGATGTATGCTTTTCTGCATATTTAGTTTAAGTTAACTCTTTGTTATTAAAGCCAAGGTCAGTAACAGACAAAGCCTTTAGAAGTCAAGCACTCATCTTCACTAGCCCTACCCACATACACAACATAATGGAAAACTCAGAGGCTGAAGCTCAAGACAATGAGGAGACTAAGTCGCTCTCCGCTCACTCCTTAAAGTCCTCAGCATTTTCAGGAAAGCTGAGTGTTAGATCATCAGCAGGATCTTCAAAAAGATTGTCTGCATCAACTACAGCCAGTATGGCAGCACTAGAACTGGCTGAAGCACAGGCTGCTAATGCCAGAGCCGCTCATGCTGAAAAAGAAATGAACAATAATTTAGAGAAAACAAGTGGCTTATGTCTCTTTGACGCATGCTGGACAAGAAGGAAGACATGAGAGCCCACTTTGTTGAGTTCATGCTGAAAATGCTCGATAAACATGCAGAGCTTGTGACAAAGATAAAGAAAGATGGTATCTTCCCACCGGTGTCTAGAAGCCTGGGAAGATTTGTGTGGTGTTTGACTTGAGTGCACAGTTTGATGGAGTGTCTCTCTTAATGACGTGCTGCTTTCGGGGCCTGACCTTAACAACACCCTATTGGGTGTGCTCCTCCGCTTTCGAAAGGAACCAGTTGCTATCACAGCAGACATAGAACAATGTTTTCTACTGTTTTATTTGTCAGGAAGATCACAGAGACTTTCTCTGCTTTCTCTGATATCAAGACAACAACCTCAGCAAAGATGTGGTAGACTACCGCATGAGAGTCCATGTCTTCGGCAATAGTCCCTCCCTAGCAGTGGCTATCTTCGGGCTGAGAATGGCAGTAAGGGAGGCGGAAGATGAATACGGTGGTGATGCATGACACTTCATAGAACGGGACTTCTATGTTGATGTTGTGCTGAAGTCCTTTCCTCCCGAAGCTGAGGCCATTGATATCCTACAGAGAGCGCAAAACACGCTTGCATTCCGTCTGCGTCTCCATAAGATCACCTCCAACAGAGTGGAAGTGGTGAATGCTTTTCCCCCAGAAGACAGGGCCAAGGAAATGAAAGACCTGGATCTCTCTGTAGACAAGCCTTCTGTCCAGCGTAGCTTGGGAGTGAGTTGGAACATAATGTCTGGTTTGATCCCCGGCTCCTCCTAGCCAAGTGTCGAGGTGTCCCTGAGCAAGACACCTAACCCTAGCTGCTCCCAACGAGCTGGCTGTTGCCTTGCATGGCTGACACCGCCGTCGGTGTATGAATGTGTGTATGAATGGGTGAATGTGAGGCACAAATTGTAAAGCGCGTTTGGATAAAAGCGCTATATAAATTCAGTCTACTGTATTTACCATGTCTGATACGTTCACTTTCCACATTCCACAGAGCCAGAAGCCCTTCACTCGCCGTGGGGTGTTTTCCACAGTCAACAGTCTGTTTGATCCACTAGGCTTCCTTGCCCGTGTGACTATCAAATGAAAACTTCTTCTCAGAGAGCTCTCACAGTCACCTAGAGTGGGGTAGACTCCTGCCCCAGGACATGTATGATGACCGGAGAAGATGGCAAGATTCGCTGCAAGATCTTCAGGTGCTGCATGTCCCTTGCACTTATGTATCCTTCTCCATCTCAGAAGCCAAGGCTACTGAGCTTTGTGTGTTCTCAGATGCTTTGGTCAAGGCTATAGCTGCAGTGGCTTACCTGAAAGTCACACAGGGAGATGGCCACAGTGAAGTGGGCTTCATCCTGGCTAAGGCCAAGCCGGCTCCAGTACCAGAGCTCACCATTCCCAGACTGGAGCTCTGCGCTGCTGTGCTCACTGTGGAATTGTCAGAGCTCCTCACAGAAGAACTCGACATGAAGGTAGACATTCTACATTCTACACTGATGGATACAACAATCAAAACAGGAGATTCTATGTATGTGTCAACAATCGTGTACAGAGAATTAAGCAATCTTCTCTACCAGACCAGTGGAGATACATTTCAATGGAGCACAACCCCGCCGATCATGGCTCTGGGTCTGTGGCAGCAGGGAACCTTGCCAGTACCACATGGCTGTACGGTCCCACATTCCTTTTGCAGCCTGAGAGTAACACCCCAAATAAGCCCTATTTGAACTCATAGCCCCAGAGTTAGATGTTGAAATTTGCTCTAAATTGATAGTGCTTGCCACCACAGTGTCGCCTGTAGCCCACTGTAGCCCACCTTCATTTCTCACAGCTTCATCAAGTCAAAAGACATCAGTTGTGCAGGCTGGCACCTCTGTAAGACAAGTCTCACAGATGAAGACTTAACCCAAGCAGCATACACAGTCATCAGATGTGTCCAATGTGAAGCGTATGCAGAAAAAATGTAATGCATCATGGCAAAACATGACATGAAGCCAACCCTCTTCTGATCCCAGGCAAGTGTCACATCGCTATACTGCTCATCCGTCACCATCATGCAGCTGTCAAGCATCAAGGAAGACGCCTAACTGAAGGAGCTGTAAGAGCAAGTGGCTTATGAGTAGTAGGAGCCTCATCACAAATGTGTGACCTGCAGAAAACTACGAGGCAGAACGGAGCAGCAAATTATGGCAGACGTACCTGCTGAGCGCTTACAGACTGATCCTCCATTTCTTCATGTCGGGCTTGATGCTTTCGGACCATGGGAGGTTACTGTACGCCGTACTAAAGGTGGGCAAGCCAACAGTAAGAGATGGGCGGTTCTGTTTACATGCATGTCCACTAGAGCTGTTCATATCGAGGTGATTGAAACTATGAGGTCCTCTAGCTTCATCAATGCACTTTGCAAATTCTTCGCGATCAGAGGTCCTGCTAAGCAGTTGAGGTCTGACTGTGGGACTGGCACATCATCGGAGCATCCAGGGAACTGAAGCTGGATCCTCCGATTCCTGGTGACACAAGTGTGGAAGACTACCTGCTTGACCAGAGATGTTCTTGGGTGTTCAACCATCCCCATTCATCTCACATGGGTGGCATGTGGGAGCGCATGATAGGAATTGCGCAGCGCATCCTTGACTCAATGCTCTTACAAGCTGGATACTCTAGGCTGACTCACAAGGTTCTGACAACGTTAATGGCTGAAGTCACAGCTATTATTAATGCAAGATTGTCTCCTCTGACCCAGAAGCACCTCTGATTCTGACCCCCTCATGCTCCTCACTCAGAAGTTTGGTGTAGCCTTGCCTCCCTGGAGGAGAAGCCTTCGCCGTTGCAGTGCATTGTTGTTGAAGCTGTATAAAATAGGTTTGTTCGGCAACGTTTAATAGCTTACTCGGGTACATTTTTACAATAATGACCACCCACCAGGAATGTCCTAACATCAAAACTGAAAGGGAAATGTATAGCAGCATAGCGCTGCTGTAGTGGTGTATTAAAATAATCACATATCTCAATAGCAGCCTTAAGCTCATGCAGTTTGAACATAGTTTTTTTCAACAGATATTCACACTCTGAATTAGCGATGTGACATAGTGAACTAAAAACACGATCACCGGTATGAGTCCCGTGTGTCTAGCGGTGTATAACTGCCCAGGAGACAGTCCGGCTTCAAACAAGTACTCGCTGAGATTTGGACTGTGTATTCAATTATAATTTCTTGCATCCCTAGTAGGTAGTGGTAAATACAAAGGAGAATAATTCACAGCGAGCGTTGATGACGTTTCCCCTCACTTAAACCAAACAGAGTATTTCCAGTATGTGAGAATGCATCATGGATACATGGATAATCTCCTATTGTGTGCTACATGTGTGAAAGGGCAAATCCAGACAATGTCCGGAGTTCATATATGAATCTGGCTTTAGTTATCCTCACTGTAACTAGCTTGAGTAAGCCATTTTGTATTGTATACTGATGTATGCTTTTCTGTATGTTTATTTTCAGTTTCACACTTCAACACTGGTCTGTTCCTTGGAGGATATGATGCAAGGGAGAGTTTAGCTGGCTGTGAAAATGTAATATAGGACAAGTCACTTTGGGTGTAGCAGTATGTGTATATATATATATATATATATATAGATAGATAGATATAATGTGTATGCAGGAACACACACACACACTGTTCACATGTGTTCATGATGCTGACATGGGATGTATCGTCGAGCATCTGAATCTATATCAAAGGAGGATTGGGTCTGTCCCGTCAGAGCTCTTTTATTGATATGGATGGGGTCAAAGGGCATTTTATCCCCTCTCTGACCGTTAAATGATACATCAGTCACTCTTGATCCAAGATAGAAAAAAATACTTGATATTCATAGGCCATGGCAGCATTAGAGCACAGCGACAAAGCATATTGACAACAAAGCAAATTGAAAATATTATACTGTGTGTGTTAGGTTAAACAACTGAGCATTCTCCATGCAATTGCATTGCTTTCATTGGTCTTGACCGTGTTTGATTTTGGAAATCACGCTTTTTTTCAAATATGTTTGAGTAGAGCATAACTAGTCTCACAAAGCAGCCCTGCTCATTTACTGTCATAAGACAAATATAGAGACAACAGTTCAGTATCTCCCAAAGTTTGTTTTGCTGATTGATTTGGCTGTGCCCTTTGTTTTTGCAAGTAAATTATTGTTTCCTAGCTGTGTAAAAACGTATGGAGGGGAATTGCATATTCCTTTTTTATTTGTTGAGTAAATGAGGGGATTCAGATACGGTAATCTGCATTCAGTGAAACACATGATATAAGTAATTGCTGAAAGCTATTTTTATATTGTCTATTGTCAATACAATTTATGAATCTCATACTAATTGCACTGCTTACATTTTTTTCAGTCTACCACTGTGTATCTTGTCTATTTGTAAAGTAGCTTAATTAGAGGAAAATAATGATCAACTACCAGCCAGCTCTACTAATTATTCTTCTGTTAATTATGTGCATAGATTGCTTTTGGTTCATTAATGTAGGTATTAATGAACAAAACAAATGAATCAATGAATCAACAAATGAATCAATGAACGGATCAATGGATCAATCAATTAATTAATTAATTGAACAATCAATCATCCAATCAATCTTTGGAAAGAAATTGAAATGCAATGCTTTTGCAAAACGTATTAATCTAGTCACTACAACATGTACCATTTCCAAAGGACTAGCACTGCTCTCATTGGATTCGGCAAATCATTTTAGAATACAATAAAAATATAAGCCTATTATAAAATGTAGAATATAAAAAATATCATAGCACAGCAGACAATCGTAGCATGTAATAATCAAAACAAATAAGATATTCTTTGACAAAATAAAAAAAATAAAAAATCTATCTTTTTTTAATTTGGATTAGCTGCCCTTCTCCTGAGCAGTTACGGTTAACTAGGCTGGAGCAAACCACAGTGGGGATTTCAACCCCACACTGCAATCCCCTGCAGAGTAGTAGGCTTTAATCTGAGACACCAAAAACGACTCCCTGAACTCAATAGCATCTTCTTTCTACCCAACCGCCAATCTACTCGACACCGTACTCCCAGAGCCTAAGCCTTATGAACATGGACCACACGACTCGCAGACCACTAGCACCACACCGCATGAGTGACTGTAGCATCGCTTCCCTTTAGGGTCCCTATTTCTGATCACTGTATAGTTTACCGCCTGCACAAACCTGCGCTACTTCTTTGTCCGTACGCTATTATGTGCCACTATGAGGCATGTGATGCATGCTCCTCCCCCTGTGGAGTGTGTATAACTGACACGTATGTTTGCACCATATGGTACAGATCACACACCCTGTCCCTGTATCGCTGAAGCACAAGAGCCTCCGTATGCAGTTCAGTGGCGCAGGAGGACTGGTAATTATAAAAAATGAATGCATTTTTAAATGGTGTGAAAATGGCGAGTCGGGAAAATGAATTATCGCGGGAACAAGCAAAAGTGTTGAAGGTTAAAGGTATCTGCAACTCTGGGCGGGTATGCCTCAAATGATGGAAATCTTTAATGGAGTCCAATTACCACAACTCGTTACCACTATAATAATCATAATACATGAGACACTTTACATGATACAAAAAAACAATATCAATAAAAAGTTACATTAAAACATTTAAAAGCATAATTAAACAAATTAAGGGGCAGAAAGAGAAAGGTGAGGAGTGTTGGATGTTAAAGGGCCCATATTTTACCACCAGGTGTGAGTGTGATTAGCCATTACAAGCAGTTTCAAAATGGTCATGTGACTACCCTATAGTGACATCCCAAGTGGGAGTGTCCACCCAGATGTATGATGACTAGCTAATCACACTCACACCTGGTGGTAAAATAGGGGCCCTTTAAAAGCAGTTGTGTTTTTTACACATTCTGTGCTCTTCCTTTGTATTGCTTTCACCTGGTGGAAATGATGAACGTTGAATGTTGCAATGTAGTCCCTGCCCCATGTTTGTTGTACAGCACAAAATCTATTGCATCTATTAGAGTAAACAGAACGGGAGCTGCAGGGGGAACGTGGCGTACTGATATGTGAAATATTTCCTGTTAAAAGGCAGATCTATTTGCATACTGTGATGGCCCTCTGGCTTGGTCTGTCTGGGCGGGCTTGTGTGTCTCAACCTTGTTCTGTCTCTTTAAGCAAGTAGTCTACCTGGTGGGCGGGGCAGGAGATCCATTAGAATGATCCAGGACACCTGGCCTGGTTTCTCCTGCCCAATGGCTTTAAAAGGCTCAATAGTCCCTCAGTGGGGTGGCTCCCCTCTACCAAGCACCTTCTTTCTTTGTTTTGGCGTTTGGTTTTTTGTTTCTAGATTTTCCACCATACAACACCCACCTCACAATACTTTCCATTTCATCCACTCACCGACATTACTGATTTACTGATCATCATATCCCATTGGATTACAAGAGTTTATTTAGTTATATAGCCTACATCTCAATTGTCTTTGTTTAGAGCATCATTAAAGTTTGGTAGAGGTTTGGGTTGTGTAGTGATGATTTACTTACATTGCATCGCGAATCAGTGTGTGCACCCACTTGTGCGAGGTGTAATACTTGTGAGCATGCAACTCTTGCGCGACTACCAGTGCTTTGATTGGCTCAATCGCGACACCCCAACCCAGCCCCACCTGTTTCCATGTTTATTCTACGTCCCTATTTTTATCTCCACCAGCCTCCATGACAGCACTAATTAAAGACACGTATATTCTGCGCACATGCGAGAACGGCAACAACAAAGAAAATCATATTGGAAGTGCACGCCAGAGGGGAACCGTCAGGGCCCTCTAGGCCCTCTCAGAGAGGGCCCTCACGGTTCCCCTCAGAGAGGGCCTAGAGAGATATTCTAGAGAGATATTAAATTTACATTTACATTTACATTACATTTCATACATATTCTAATTTTATTTTATTAATTCATAATTTGACAATCAACATCTAAACAAAATGTAGAGGAAATAAACCCTTCAAACCTGCCTATTCAGTGTGTGTTGGAATGTGAAGGGTTAAATGAAAGAAGCCCCTTTGTCACCCTATCACAATTTTGCTGACTCTGCAGTTGAGAAAAAAAAGAAAATACTATGCAGCTCTGTGATTGGTGGTCCCTCTATAATTTCACAGAGGTCCGAGTAATAGTAATTCAATGAAAGACTAATTTCAATTGACAGTAACCAATCATATCTTCCCTTTAAATAGGTGGGTTTTGTTATCGCTAACTTTATGACAAGGGATTCTGAATCACAAGCTAATAAACAAGCTATCTATCTGGCCTGTTGGCAAGGTTGCCAGGTCCTGCTAAAATGTCCAGCCCAAAGACCATTCAAAAGCCGCCCCAACGGTCCTAAAGTAGGCTTTGCTGTCAACCCATCACTTCACGATGGCAGCCGTGAGTAACGTTCCCGCTAGTGAGGAGGTAATTGTGTCCAATTTATTATCCACTCCGTTTTCTAGATTAATTTTGAATGAAAAGTTGGAGTTAATCGGAAGAGGAAGACCCACAGGGGTCTTCTTTTTCTTTTTTTTTGCTTTTTCCGCGACGGGGGAAGGGGGATCAGAGGGCCGAGGTATAAGAGTCACTGTTCGCTACTGGTACATGCAGTATACACATTTCAAATGCAAAAGTATTCACTTTATCATTAGTATTATTATTATTATTGTAATTGTAATTGTCATTATTGTCATTCACTATCACCAATTATCATTACTATTATTATTACAAAGGTCGCATCACTATCACTGAGGGCTTGGTCACACATGTCCACCGTGCCGAGCTCCTGGCAGGTGAGCCGGCGACCCACCAGAGCCTTCGGTTGCGTAACACAACAATACACCTGACTCGTACCTCGGTGGCGTTGCCTACTTTCTTTGATTTGATGATATTTTTATTATGCAGGTGAGGCTTCGATCTGGTAAAACAACAGTGCACCTGAAGACTCCGGTTGAGGACCACAGGCGTGATGTAGAGTCGGACCTTAGTGGCATTGCCTATAACTTTTAACTTCCTAGTTGAGCCCATGATGATTTGATTTGATGCGTATTTTGATTTGTTTTATTTTCTATTATTTGCGCATGGTGTGGTATTCTTTTTATTTATTTTATTTGAGTGGTGTGTGTGCTGAATTATGTATTGATTTCTTGTATTAATGTTGAGCCTAAAGTGTGACTTTGAGACCTGTTTCACCGTGCAATGTAAGTCAATGGGGAGTGAAAAAAACACTATTTTGGATTATCAAGTTTGAATCTACAGAGCAGCTATTGAAGATATCTCACCAGTATTTGGAGTTACATCATGGCAAGGTAACTACACAACCAAAACCTCAAACAAACTTTAATAATGCTTTAAAGGAGAACCAGACCCCAACACCACTACATTGGTTTTCATTAGATGCCTCCCTCTCTAGATTAAACTATTGATTAGATTAGATTAGATTCTACTTCATTGTCATTGCACAAAGTACAGGTACCAAGACAATGAAATGCAGTTAACATCCAACCAGAAGTGCAAATAGCAGTAAAGTGCAAAGAGTGTGTACAAATGGAGATAAATATGAAATAAACAGTATAAACAATATGAAATAAACAGTATGAACAGAATATGCAACATACAGTATACAGTACAGTGTAAACAGTAATACATATATATGAAATGTATGGAACAAGTGTGTAGTGCAAAGATACAGTAGTTGTCCGCGGAATAGTAGACAAGCTGCAGAATCATGCAGAATTCTCATCCAACCACTACATGTCGCTGCAACACACCATTATATAAATTATGTTTGACAGCTGAGTGAACTAGGCAGTTACATAAAGATAATGGAGCGATTTATCCGTCCGAATCCCACGGCAAACGTTTCAAAACTGGGAAAGATATCAGCTGCCGAAAGAGCTAAATCGTATGCCGCATTTCACCAAGATGGAGGCATCCAGTCAGCATCTGAAAGAGCGTGACCAAGTCTCCCGCAAACATCGCCTTCAAACGTTCAAAAGAAAAGTTCAAGGGCTTGTTCCGATGTATATTTTATATACATATTTTATTTTAGATATTTTCTTTGCCGTGATGCTATTTTGGAAAAGCAGAAATAACCCTCCGTGTGAAAAAGAAAACAGCACAGAGAGACACTTGTTATGGATTTATTTCTCAAAGTCCCCAAAAAGACCCTGCTGTTCTAGGCTGGATAACAAAGCTTCTGAAAGGGTTGTACTAAGTAGTAGTGCAGATGTTAAAGTGTGGCAGTGGTAGGTAGTCCACGTGGGGGGCTGCTATCGCCTTGGTGCAGAGTTCAACAAGGTGACAGCTGAGGGGAAGAAGCTGTTCCTGAACCTGCTGGTCCTTGAACGGAGAGACCTGTAGTGCCTTCCAGAGGGGAGGAGGGTAAACAGTC
>OMKN01081207.1:0-12216 GCA_900302345.1 Melanonus zugmayeri
TTTCATCCAGGTTTTTATTGTAGATAGGCAGGAGTTGATGTGGGAGAGGGGTGGGTTCTGGGGGGATTTGGTGCTGAGGTAGATCTGGGTGTCGTCGGCATAGGAGTGAAAGTTGAGGTTCAAGTGGCGGAGGATCGTACCGAGGGGGAGGATGTAGATGAGGAAGAGGAGAGGGCCGAGGACGGAACCTTGGGGGACACCGTGAGAGACTGTAGAGGGGGCGGAGGAGTGGTTGTGGAGGGAGATGAAGTGGGAGCAGTTGGAGAGGTAGGAGTGCAGCCACCTGAGTGCGATGCCTTTGATACCAAGAGCCTCATGTCTGGATAGCAGGATGGCGTGGCTCACGGTATCGAAGGCTGCACTCAGGTCGAGGAGGATGAGGGATCCAGAGTCAGCAGAGGTGAGGAGGTCATTGAGGACATTGAGGAATCTACTTGTGTAGATTCTAGGTGAGACCGTCAGCCAGTCTACCTGATAAGAAAGTGCACTCTCTCAGTATCAGATCTAAGAGGGTATTAATGCATCAGACCCCGCATCAGCACTTCAGACGTCTAGGAACCCTGGACTATAGACCGCCAACACACAGCACACAAACCAGGGAATAAATACTATTTCAAATGTGAGACTGTTCTTAAAGATGGGGACATTGACAACAATGGTAGTTTAAAGAAAATATGCATTAAAAAAAATTGACGAATATTAAATTCTAGCTTGTTAGCTATAATGTGTTGTATTTTGTGCACGCATGCAAGCACAATCAAATGACAATGCTGGCGTGTAGACAAGGTACCGAAAGAGTTCCATCGGCTTTCTGCCATCACTGATTCACAATCTGTGTCTGGGTAACAGATCTCTGCTTTGTAAGGCTCATGCAGTTTGATCCCACAGATTTAAAATCAGTGGGATAGAATGTTCTTTCCATCAAAGTGAAACAGCGAACCAGAATCATTCCCCCACTCAATTCTCCGGTGTCCAGAGCTTTCTAGGTTTAAAGTGGTCTCCATTTCCCCGTGTCTTGCCTGTTAAATGTCATGAACTCTTTCACCAGAGTGGTTTACGTGTGAACATTTTTGACACGTTAACAAAAAGCGATAGTTTGTGTAGGGGTGCAGTTCCTCTATCAGTTGGTTTAAAAGGGAAGCGTAACCTGACTATAAAAGGCTGTGGCTGCCTATAATGCTGTGATCTGTGATATAATGGTTGAAATGTGTTATTGCAAGATGTCTCTTCTCCGTCTTCTCTAAATGTTCGACCACTCCTGTCCATTTTCACAGACAGACTTCCGTTTTGCCATATCATCATCTTTTCAGTATTATACAGTATTCAGTATTATTATTTAGACCACTAGCCTGCAGCTTTTGTGGGTTTAAAACCTCCCAAATACACACATGATACGGTACACTATCAACAACAGCGGAATAACAATATGTGTTAAGAACCATTATCTTTCTCTTGCATTTGACGCGTTCCCTCGACATAACCATCCTAACTAGATTGGACGGGAGAAGCGGGGACGGGCCCTTTCAGCTGGACTTATCTGGTATTGTATTCTAAGGTAACAGGGAGACTTTGTGTTTTCTACACTCTGTGAACATTCCCCACCGCTCGGCTTGCAGTGCTGGTGTAAACAGGGCATTGCTATGTATTGTATTTTTTGACAGCATGGTTAAATGTACCCTGACCAGCAGCAGCGGTGCTAAAAAAGTATTTTCTGTCAGAAAACATCAAACAAGCTCCTTCAGGTGTAAGCCGGCCTGATCAAGAAAACACACAATGTCCACATTAAAAGACCGCCATTGGAAGATGAGCAGGGAGAGTTCCATCAAGTGATTCTGGCCAGCGGCGTGTGCCTGAGAAGCATTCCTCCTTATTTCAGAGAATGTCAATTCATCTGGAGAGCCCGGAGCCTAACACCCCAGTGTTAGGCTCAGGTTATTGGTCTGGCTGAGAGATGGTGGGGGCTAAGACACCCCACACCCACACCCACACCCCCTTAGGGAAGCTGGGGAAATTGTGAATTGGTAGAATCTGATTGGGCACCCTTAAATAAAAAGGTAAATAATACAAATCATTGGAAAATAGAATAAAAGTGACAGACAACAGTGGCCATGGTGGCTCTATATACGTCCTCATATAACGACAGATGGGCAATTGAAGAACTCACCACTCCACGATGACTGGATGTAAGATGGTGTTGTTTACTTCAAAGCTGGTGGAGAAACAGTGAGACAGTAAGCGCTGTCACACATACATATGTGACGGATTCTGGAGCATGTGGTTTTTAAGTAGAAAAGATGTAAATACACAAATCATTTACAAAATGAGGAGGAAATAATTCCAGCCTTTGGCAAGGATAAAACAGTGCAGAGAACTCACAAACCCCAGCAAAACCATTAGTCTAATCAAATTTGTTCCAAAATTAAGGTAATCACCGGCAATCTGTATGCATAATAAAACTCTCCCAGAAGCCTCCTGAACAAAGCACAATTACATTAATGAATAATTGGTGCCAATAGAGCATACCCACTAATTCCGTCAAACGAGGCTTCACGGCAGATGCTTCCACTATCTGTATTCAGCCCTCGCTGGCAGGAGAGAACACAACACAACACAACCAAAGAGGTGACTTTAATGTGAAATCTCAGCTCAATGCCACTAAAGTCTCTTAATAAACATCTGCTGAACATAAGCACAGAAAACCCTACATAGAGGGGAGAGCGAGACATAGAAAACAAACAACTTGATGAACTGGCAGACATTTGAGCACAATTCTCCTTGTGTGTGGGTGGCGCTACAGCCTTCAAATGGAGATATGTCCAACCATTCCCCAAAGTTAATGTCCCCCAAAAGGTCAGTTAAGTATGAAGATCTTTGAGAACGTACCAATGTGAGCAGGACTGCTGGAGTCATGTTGGTCAGTGCATCGGTGATCTGTGAAGTTCAGGATGCAGCATTTAGAAGGCAGTGTTATTATACCCATTACATGTCTTCATAGCATCCGTGTAGTGACCTTTGATGGTCGCCCCCAGGGTGCGAAATATGGGGGATCTCGGGGGGTCTGAGACCCTTTGATTGACACTTGAGACGCCCTGAAAGCCTCAACAGCAAGTAGGAAAAAGTAAAAAGAAATAACAAAATAAAAAATAAACAGCTTGTGCCATCAATATCCAGAAAGCATTGGCTGGACTTAGCTCTTTAAGCCAGAACGAGATATCATAACATCAATAAAATCAAATCAACCAAGGAGTATATTACTACAAGAACCATTTTTTTTAATGACCACCTTTAAAAAATGTAATTGACTTTTATGTCATGTGTCATTAAAGTAATACCGCAGTCGGTTGCTGTTGCCACCACTCTAAGCTATTTGATAATAAAAACATAGATACTACAGGAGACGTTACATGAGGCAATGGCAATATTATTCTACATTATTATGAACATATGGTTTTTAAAGGTACATTTTTTTTTAAGGACAATAAGGATCGTCTACTTCATCTGTTCAAAGACATTCCTCCAATTGAGGGTAACAGTACAGTTCTATCCCGTGTCTATCTTTTGTCAACTAAGGTTTATTTCTGGGGATTACCTGTAAACACCCATAAAAACCTGCAAAAAAGCTGCTTACTCAGGATAATGTCGTGGGTGTTACATGACATCCTATGTGTTTGATAATATAAAGATAAAGATCAGATCACTAAAGTACGGACCTAATCACAGTGCTGCTATTCTGCACTGGCTTAAAGAGCCATTTTGACACACTCAGAAATGCAGTCATATGGATTCAGCGTTTGTGTGGAGCGACTACATTTGGACCACACCACCATAACATACAAAACCAACATCAGCTATTTGAACTAAAGTTGGAATGGGTGGTTTTCACCTTTTGAAACAGCCTGGCCCTAATGGTTGGCTAACCTTAACTATAAAGTTCAGGTACTGGGGAAAATGTCAGCCAACACACATGGACCTGAGTGGAAGTCGTGCACCACCACAGGGGTAGACTTACATCGGTGGTGTATTGGACCTCGTCAATGGCATATTTCTCTTTGAAGTGCTTCTTGGGATAGATCCTGTCAACAGAGAGATAAAGAATGGTTAGTTAAGGAAAATCATTATGCCTTGGATCACTATTTAACAGAGACGCCTCCTGTCCTACACACAAGCATTTACAAATACTAAACCAGGGGTAGGCAACCTTTTTGATATGAAGTGCCATTTTTACATTTTCTTGTTAATCAGTGTGCCACAACAATATCAACATTAATTATGACTCCACATCAAAATGTCACTATCCAACAGATCTGCAATTTTATTCCATCCATGTAGCATAGCAACATAAACAAACATTTTTCTCCCAAAATCAGGACATTGTAATGATATATTAGCAGCAAATGTCAAAAAGGAAGAATTAAATGTAATTAACAGAAAAATATAGGCTACATTACAAGAAGACTGCCATGCCAACATCCACATCTGAATCATTAACCCTACCAACCTTAGACCAATCTTGACAAATCAAAAAGGGAGAATTAAGTGCAAAAAAAAAGATAAATATTCAAAATTAACCTTCTTTAATGGCTTCTGTGTTGTTCTGTGTGCCGATCACACCGACACATGTCGCTAGAAACGCGTCGCCAGCAAAACCATTGTTTGGCGCCTGACTCGCGCTCCTCTCCTGAGCCGCGCGTCGCGTTTTTCAGGCGTGCAAACGAATAGCAATGGAACTCAGAGCTCAAACTGAGCCCTGCTCAGCCAGAAGTACTGCTGGAAGCGCAGTCATCCAGGCAGAGCTCATGGAAGAGATTGTATTCCCCATACTGCTTTTTTTTATATCGTGAACCCAAACTCTCCGCTTTTTATTTTGTTGTTTTTCCTCCTCATCTAATAATAAAGCAACGGCAAGGGCTCGACGTTTGCCCGAATCCATCTTTTCCCCGTTAATCACCCGGTAGCGCACACAGCTCCACAGGCGCGCCACGCGGTTTTTGCCGACGCGCTTTGCCGGCGTTTTTCATGCGGCCGCGCCTGTAGCGACGCGTCTCGGTGTGATCGGCCCTTTAGACTTGTGTAGAATCGATTTTATTTTGAAAAAGTCCCACCGGAAGATTTATTGGCTGGTTTAAGCAGCCTCACCTGGCCGAGTCAGACTCGTTAGACTCGGGGGCTGGGTGAGGCTGCACACCTGTGGGCCAATCTGTAATTAGGCCCACAGGCTTAAACCAGCCACCCTTACAGACACTCGAGGCTGAGCCCTGTCCGGACAGAGTGTACCATCCGCTCATTCATTCAACCTTCATCTCTGCAATAAACCGGTTCCAACATCGCCCTGAGTCCTGTCGTCGTGGAGAGGCCCTGTAGCCACCATTTGGGGTTAATTTGGTGGCTGTGGCCAGGAGTACGTCACATTGTTATTGTCACCATGCCTACAGCGTGGGAATTCGAGGGAGGGAACTTAAAAAAAACAAAAAAAAACACTCTTGCGCACTTATTGCTCGCGTGCCATTGGTTAAGCTGCCGCGTGCCACTGCTGGCACGCGTGCCTTAGGTTGCCGACCCCTGCTCTACAGCATGGACAACAATGAATGACTGATCTTATTGGATTGATTGATTGATGATATCCTGCCCAGTTTTAGAGCTCATGCTTATGTAGACAGAGCTGAAAGAACACTGAAAGTACAGTACAGTACTTTCAGTAAGCAGTACAGTACTTTCAAATGTGATCATCGTCATTTTTCTCTCTGTACTAGAACTGTATTGATTCTATTTCCATTTCTCGCACACATATACAACTCCCACGCCTGCATCTCTTCACTTAGGAAACCACGTGTTGACAAAGGTGTAGTAAAGCATGGGGAGGTTCACAGCAACGGTGTGGGAGGAGTCTTGAATGTCATACATCTTAGCTCTTAGTTTGTTTTTTGCTTTCGTTCGTTTAGGATTGAAGCTCTTCCCACTCGATGTAAGGCTAGTTTTTGTATTAGAGTAAAAGCCCTGTATAAGTATATAACAAAGCCCCGAGGCAGACAGCAAGGATTCTTTCTGCTGCCAAGGAGCCATTAATAATAGATACCATGGCAGGGAAACAAGGCCCTTTTGGGCAAGCTGTAGGGATGAATTGTAATGCTGTCATTGAAGAAAGCAGTGGCGTTGGTGTGCAGAATACTAAATCTCCGGTAGACTCGAATGATTTCTGTAAACAAAAATAAGTAAAAATGCTAAAGTGGTGGACATCCATCATCGAACGCTAGCATTCTCCATCCAAACTATGCAACTAATTCAGATATATGTTTGTTCGTGAAGGATTTCTGGGTAATACATCATGTTTATGCAATGTTACCAGTTCGCTCGTGTCAAATCGTTATGTTATTCGTGCCCTGTGCGGATGTTAATAGGTATTACAATACAAATCGACAGCAGAGATTCACAGTCACGCGCGCTTTACCAGCTTCATTATCTGCATAGAGAAACCTGCTTCCAAATGGAATGTGCCAAGGGAGAGAAAACATTCAAGAAATAAAACGCACTTGATAATGGATTCCTTTTGCTAGTTCCACACACACGCACACGCACGCACACACACACACACACACGCACACACACAAACACACGCACGCCCACACTCACACATACCCACCAATCCAGTCACTTACTAGCTGAGTGCCAAAGGCGGCCAGTAGCTAATCAGACTAATGTCTTTTCATCTTGTAAAAAACTAAAAGATGTCCGCAATATGAGCACTGGGTTTTAATGGTGTGTGTGTGCGTGTGTGTACGTGTGTGCGTGCGTGTGTGTTTTTTGAGACAAGTGCACGTTTTTCTTCATCTATTAGGCTTCAAATACGAGCAAGCTTGTTAATGTCTTCATTTATAAAGCTGCCACCAAATCTTCTCCTCTCCTTTCTTCTTGATTATCTTCTTAGTCTGAGTCATGTGAAGTGATACAAATATTTCTCTATGTTTGTTTTGCATCCATGCTTCAAGATTTCCCTTTTCCATATACAGACAAACTGCAACCTTTTTAATTCAGATTCAGAAAATGGTCTAGCAATACATAAACGTGTTAATTTTGTATGTGTATGAACTACTCTTTATTTGGTTATTACTGCCGGCAAAATATAAATAAAACGCACAATAAATAGTGCATGTTTAGTGAGGAATAGGGAACGGCTATGGCAGGGAGATTCAATAAAGTGTACATGATCATAATCAAGTCATTTTTCATCACCATTTTATTTTGAGTTCATAGCATGTTCCGGTAAATCAATCTCACCCTCTCAGTTTAGGACAAAAATATCAATCATCCCGGTCAATAAGTAGGCTGATTTATCTCCTCTTTCTCCTCTGCAGATCTCCGTTCATCTGAAGGAGGGCCAGGGAACGGACGGCCTCTCCACCCTGAAGAACAAGCCCCAGGTCCACAGCTTGGTGGCCAAGCAGCTGTGTCAGAACCTCTCTGGGAAAAACACCATCGTCTTCACCGGGCCTTCCATCACCAGCCTCAGCCTCTTCAGTGAATTCAGCAAGCAGAGTATGTAGCTAGACGCAGCCACACACATGTGGATGAATTGGATGGATAGATGGGGGGATGTATGGATGGTTGGATGATAGATGGATGGTGGCTTGACGGATGAGTAATTTGATTGATGTATAGATATGTCTTTAGCTTCCATCCTATATATCCTCTTTCTCCCACTCTCACAAGGTTTGCACGACATGTGCCCAAAGTGTGTACTAAATCCATTCTCTATCCATCTTATCTGAGTAATTATGCCTGTTTCAGCGCCTTACCTTCCGACACGTTTCCTTTGTTTTGGTCTCCATCGGTCCGTCCCTCCACGTCTCCATAGTTGTGTGCGCAGCTTGGAATCCCTCTTTCCATCTTCCACCTAATTATAGCAGCATCCCCAGGCTAAGCAAAGAAACCACCACAGAGTCTATGGCAGCTCACCTTTCAACTGGATTAAACAAACCTACAAAAACATTTAGCACTACAGTTTACAATAGGAATGAACACGTTTGAATTGTGTTGTGCTGAAACACATGATGTGTTTATGTACATATGAAATGGCTAATCCAATCAAACATCTTCCATTTAGCCAATTGGGGTTAGGTGGGGAGTTACCCACACACATTCTTCATAAAGCACACACAGATATATAGGTTGTAACTGGAATATAATTTATTAAGCCATAAACTCTGGTTGACTTTCCAGAAGAAAATAAAACAATATCAAAAACAAGATTCAAAATGCTTTCATGACATGCGTTGTGGTCGGAAAACTGTTGCTCTCCGCCATCTAACCCACGAGCAAACATTTCCATGACCTACTCAAAGGCTACCTATCGGCGCCCTAGAGACGCAATATCCAGGAACGGTATCACACGTCATCAAGTAGGTATCAGGCAGGTAAACAATGTTAATATCCTTTGGACTGCACCATAAAAAGGTCAGTAAATAGTTTTAGCACATTTCATATTAATATATTTCATAAATCAAAATGTCATAATCCAACTCAAACTATCTCTCTTACAGGTTTTACACAATCACAATAACATTCAATGGAGCCAGAACACACATGTACAAATATAAACATATGAAATATACCAAATATATCAATTAATCACTTAATCACACCACATCACATTCCATTCACCAATAGGTATATGTGAGAGTGTGGGTGGCTGGTTTAAGCAGCCTCACCTGGCCGAGTCAGACTCGTTAGACTCGGGGGCTGGGTGAGGCTGCACACCTGTGGGCCAATCTGTAATCAGGCCCACAGGCTTAAACCAGCCACCCTTACAGACACTCGAGGCTGAGCCCTGTCCGGACAGTGTACCGTCCGCTCATTCATTCAACCTTCATCTCTGCAATAAACCGGTTCCAACATCGCCCTGTGTCCTGTCGTCGGGGAGAGGCCCTGTAGCCACCATTTGGGGGTTAATTTGGTGGCGGTGACAAGGAGTATGTCACAATATACATTTAGCATTTCATTTTCATCAGCCCCACATGAATCCTCCCAAAGTCCATGTTGCATAAGTGTCGTAGTTGCATAAGTGTGGCGTAGTTGCGATATACAGTCCATTGGGTAGGACATTATAGTCTAATGAGTGTAAATGTGGTGTGAATCTGAGAAGTCAGGTTCGCACCAGAAATTTAAAGATGTGTGAAAGGGCATGTGTATTTCAATGCATGCATCTTTCTCAGGGGTTTGGGAGTCGAACATTGTCAAACTCCTTTAAGCTCAATGTTCAGCTTCCAGGATTAAATAGAGCTTATTGATGGGTCTTTGCAGGATATTAGGCTTAGTTTGAACTAAAACACTCAAACAAGACCTTTGCCCTCAGCAAGGTCTTCACCACACGGCCAAGGGGCCATGAGTTCCTTGGTGCAGTTTCATCTACTAAGACTACTACATCATTAACGTTAAAATGTATTCTTGTATTGACCAATTTTTGCCTTTGCTGCATGAGTGATATATATTCTTTAGTCCACCTTTGCCAGAACAGGTCTGGTGTAGAGGTCATCTTTGCAAAAGAGTCCGGGTGACAAGAGGGGTTTAGTGTTCAGCTGCATCAGGTGGTTTGGTGTTAGGGGCTCTAGATCATTTGGATCAGTTGACACAGTCATGATGGGCCTATCATTGAGAATGGATTCAACCTCACGTAGAACCTCTCCGTCTGTAGCGTTTCGTATCGTTTGCTGCTTCAGGAGTACCTTTTTCACTAGCCTGATCAATCTTTCCCACACACACACAACCACTTGACTTGATTGGTAACCAGTGCATCCTGAATCTTTTGGTGATCAATTTGAATCAAAGCATCTAGTTTCTTCTTTTGCTCATGGTAAACCCTGTGATGAGGTATATACCACACTCGGCCATTGTTCCTTTGGAGCTGCTCTTGCGGCACCTTTTCTGCATAGCCTTTACAGGTACATTATCCATAAAGACTTTGTACTCCAGCTTAAGCAGAATCCTTGATTTTCTTGGCAAGGTTACTAATTAGCACTAATTAGCCATTTCTTTAGTGAGCTCTAAATACAATGTATGTGTCCAATTCTCTAATATTGACTGGGATGGAGTTCCATTCTAGTGCAGCTTTAACAGAGCAAGCAGACTGACTGAAAGTACTTTTCCTGAATGGAACAATGCAATCCCCTCTTGCTGCACCTCTTGTGAGCCAATATGCAGTTGTTCTTATGTTGACAAACTGTCTGAATGGGGGAGAAGCCATAAATAATGTACGTAAGACAAGCATTTACATATTTAATCATCTAATATTGGGCAATGATGAAAACGTAGTGATTTCTTATCAAGGATTTTAAGTGTTTGTTTATACAAAGACTAATGGTTTTAGAGTTGTGATGTTAGCCTGCGACCAAGTTGTTAAACAGTAAGTGATATGTGAAATTACCATGGAATGCATGTACATCTTAGCTGCCTCTATTGACATTGTAATCTCAAGTGAACCTGAAATATGAAATACTAAATTTGACCCGGTTACAGACTCTAGCAATCTCACAGCTACCGACCACTGAAAGTGGCTTGTGCAGGGCTCCTCCGGAGGACAGGACACGGGTGGATGTTGGAAACCGGTTTATTGAAAGGATGAACAATGGTTTTATTGGCAGAGCAGGTGATATCTTGCTGACATGTTAGCCACTCTGTCCTGAGTGTGTGTGCTGATGGCTGGTTTAACCTGTGGGCTTAATTGCTAGATGAATTTAATCAGTCTGACTCGGGCCAGATGAGGTTGCTTAAACCAGCCACCAACCACACACACACTCCACACAGACCTTTTTCACCTGAGCCTTGACAGAAAGCAGAACTCCGAGATACTTGTATTCGGATACGACCTGTCTCCCTTGAGACAAAGACATCTGGCTCTACACTAGAACTGCTTGTCTTACTGAAAACACATGTATTTGTAAACAGCATTGCTCTAGCCATGCTGTTACATGTGCCATGGTGTTTGAGAGTTGATTGGCAACTTTCTTCTCTTCATATTCCTTTTCAGGGATGTCCTGGTTGTATCGCCTGATTAGCAGATCCCTCATTGAAATGCAATTGACTGTCACTGACATTGTTCCAGATGAATCCATAGCAGAACAAGAGTCGAGTGAGCCATTGACTGCCCATCCTAGTAATGTCTTGACTGCGTATGGTCCATTCCTTTGACTGTCGATTATGTGCCAGGGTTCCATTGCCTCAGGAACATTCATTCCTATCCAAATTTCAATGTCAGCATCGATCTGTTTCAGTTGAATTCTGCTGAGATGAGGAAGGGATTGGGTAAGTAGGTTTTCCTTTAAAACAGGAATTTTGGGTTGGATGTTGTCGTGGCAATTTCCAGATAGGATATTGCGTCTATGGACAGATGAGACTTCTGCACACAATACTTGTAGAAAATTATGAAGTTATTTAATGGTGCATGCATACACCAGGCTCTCCTCCTAGTGAAGAGAGCACCGAATGATCCGAATACTGGGTACTTAAAGCCCTCCCTCACAGGAGGGGGTCTGTTCAACTGGACAACAGATGCATCATTGAAAACAACTCAACAGACAAAGACAGGTGATAAGGAAGGGAAGATTGGGTAGAAAGAACATATAAGGAATAAAACACATGGATCCCCTGGTGGGTTTATCTAAATTAAGTTCTCAGAGACGATACCCAAAACCTTGGGAATAGGCAAGTTATCTTGAGCACGGACAACAGGAGGTCATTTATGACCCACAGCTGAGTGCCCGTCCCCCTGTTCAGTTTTAGCTCTACCAGCAAGTTAAATGACCCCTGGTGAGTGGACCCTGGACCTGGAATAGCCAGGTTATCTTGGGGAGGAAGTCTTTTATGACCTACAGCTGCAAGCTACGATAACTAACCCTGTAACTAGTTGTAGAACACAGTTAAATGAAATAAAACACAGACAAATACAGATAAATGCAGATTTTTCCACCACACCAGGAAGAGTTTCTAGAAATGTGGGAGCGCCAATGCCAGTTGCTTTGTATAGTTTCCTTGCCTGGGTCCAGACTTTTGAATCCACCAACTCCACCGAGTTGACTGACTCAGTCTGGCTTTGTGACATGAAACAGTGATTTCTTGGTTGAAAAAGCAATTATCCAATGAGTGCCACAGGGGACTAACAATTAGCCAATCAGTGCCACAGGCGGATACGTGGTCTCTAGTGATTTGTTAGGGAAAATCGAATCCCCC
>OMKN01081224.1:0-14629 GCA_900302345.1 Melanonus zugmayeri
ATATTGAGTGAAATACAACTTTATATTGAGTGAAATAAAACTCTGTATTGAGTGAAATACAACTATATTGAGTGAAATAAAACTCTGTGAGTGAAATACAGTTCTATATTGAGTGAAATACAACTCTATATTGAGTGAAATAAAACTATTGAGTGAAATACAGTTCTATATTGAGTGAAATACAACTCTATATTGAGTGAAATAAAACTGTATTGAGTGAAATACAGTTCTATATTGAGTGAAATACAACTCTATATTGAGTGAAATAAAACTGTATTGAGTGAAATACAGTTCTATATTGAGTGAAATACAACTCTATATTGAGTGAAATAAAACTGTATTGAGTGAAATACAGTTCTATATTGAGTGAAATACAACTCTATATTGAGTGAAATAAAACTGTATTGAGTGAAATACATCAGTTCTGTATTGAGTGAAATGCAGTTCTGTATTGAGTGAAATACTATTCTATAATGAGTGCAATAAAACTCTGTATTGAGTAAAATACAAATCTATTTTGATATAAATGGCCGTAGAGTAAATTATCATGGTGCAGAGTAAAATATAAATACTGAATAGAGTAAAAATTACTCTGAAAAATTTACTCAGCTATAAGAGTAATTTTCACTCTATTTAGACTGGGACCAAATACTCTCTTTTTTGGAGTAAAATTGTATTCAATTTGAGTACATTTTACTCTACCGTTTTTCCTGTGTATGTTATTTAAATTTAAATTAAATTAAATTAAAATATAGTTAGCTCAGGGTTAGCTCCACCCCTAAGCTAAACCAAATGATTCTAAATCAATTAACATAAACACCAAGCATAACCAGCCAAAACTAATAAATAAGGTGTAATATATGATCATAACATAATAACAATACATTACAACTTGATACAGTTCTATATGACATTCATATCATAGGTATTTCAAGAACACATTAAAATACCCCTGTCCCTTTAATGAGATGGCCTAATCCGGCACGATCACGTGACATAAATACAGGAAGTGAAATGCGGACTTGCCCTTTAAAAAACGCGGGAGAAGCCTGGTAAGCGAATTAATGAAAGTTTGACTAGACCACTGATTATTACTCTGAGTGACTTATGGCTTGATATGTATAATGAATACAATGCTTGCAAGGTACAGATAAAATCACGAATGCAATGATAGTCCCTTAACTACTAGCAACTACTGAAAACTAAATGTTCCGGCAAACAATAGACAGTGAGTAGAGCGATTAAATGACGTGTGATTCATAACTGTTTGTGACTATACATGGTTGATGAATGTGCTTGATGACAGGGAATACAGAATGCACTGATAACAACAGTATACAACATGCGCAGATGTCCATGCAATGTCTAAAATGGTGTCGGCTTTCATGCCGTAGCGCTGTCTGTATCGACTAGTGACGATTGTGTATTGCTTCGTCACAGCTTAGTGAATATCAATATAAAGATCGTTAATATTACACTTAAGCCCTGTTCCAATTCTCTTTTCTTAGCCCTACCCCTAGATTTGAAGTGCCCTTAAGTTTGAAGTGCACTTCAAAACGGAGCCACAAGGGCTAGTGGTTGAAATCTTTCCCTAAGAAATGGAACACCACTTGAAATGGGACACCGCTCGTTACGTCATCAGTAGCTGTTATGCAGCAGCTCTTTCCCTAAAGACAACATTGCCTGATTACCTTATATTTCTTTTTTGACCTGTTGTGGAGTCACCTGGCTCAGGTGTTGATCAGTGTGCTGTAACAGACAGTGATGAAGGTTACGTCATGGTTAAGATAATTATCCCAGCATGATTATAACATTATAGTACTATACATATATGATTATAACATTATAGTACTATACATATATGATTATAACATTATAGTACTATACATATATGTTGCTTGCTAGTTGTTACCATTATCAACTATCGTGACAAATCTGAGCAAATTTGCAGGACAAAACAGGCCCGTTCCTGGATTTTTGCGTTGGATAAATTCCTGTACTTTCACACCTTTCTGACATCGTCAATAGCGATTTTTCTGTAATGCGTGATATAACGATTCAATTACATTACATCTACATAAAACTAAGATATCCCAACCGATTTAACATTTTCTGCATGATTATTTACGAAGATATTATACTTACATTTATGGTCTGCTTTCCCCGTATCGGCACCGGCCATGTTTCATTAACCTGCCTCAGCTCGCTCAGTTCGCACAGCATTCTGGGAACCACTCCGTTTGAAGTGTGCATCTGAAAAATCTTCGTTTCGAGGGCCAAATAGCTGCATCTAGCACTACCACTTAGCCCTCCCCCTAGATCTCCAAATGAATTGGGACACCCTACCCCTACGCGGGAGCACGCAAACGGAGGGGTAGGGCCAAGGGGTAGGGCTAAGGGGGGAATTGGAACAGGGCCTAAACCTCTGGTACAGAGGATAGGTCAGAGGGTTTCAGGGGGGAATGTGTCACTGTGGTAGTAGGGGCAGAAGCAGAATGCAAGCAGTGGGAATGACAAAAGGTCATTCCCACTCCAAGAGGTGATTTTACCCTGGGCCCAGTCCAGTTGGGAGTTGTGGGTCTGGAGCCAAGGGTAGCCGAGCACTGTGTGTGGGAGCAATCAATCATGTGGAAACTGATGAGTTTGTGATGATTACCAGATATTAGCAGGTTTACGGGCACTGTCTTATGCTCTACCCAAGCTAGCAGCATGCCATTGAGGGCCTTAGCTTCTATTAGACTCTATTCCCAAATCTAGGACTATCTTACTGTCAATAAAGCTCTCATCGGCTCCCAAGTCAATGAGCACAGTGAGGGGCAAGGACAATGTGTGCCACAAGATGGTGGCAGTGAGTTGGGGGCAAGATGGAGATGGACAGACGGCCCGGTTCGCCAATACTTTTCCTATTACTGGTGAGCATGCTCATTTCCCGGGCGTAAAGGGCAGGTGGAGAGTGGAAGTTGCCGGTCTGACCACAACAAGACTTTGAAGTGAATTGAAGCGATGAGCCCTCGCTTCAGGGGTTAGACGAGCTCGCCCTAATTGCATAGGTTCAGGACCGCTCGGGATGTCCCAACAGAATTCGGAAGCAGTTGGAGGTGAGAGACGAGATGTCGTTGATGGGAAAGGAGGCAATGGCAGTGATCGGGAAGACCTCTCCCTACACACACACACAGGAACAAACAGGGGAGAGAGAGACTAATATGAAGTAGAGGCCGATCTGATGGGCATGACAGTGTATTGGTTGAACAAAAAAGCTAATTTGCATAAATAACCATAATAATGTGCTGGACTACCTCTTTTGGATGAATCCGATGATGAGCACCGCTATGCATCATGGGATATAGTGCGGAAATATAGTGCATCAGTTGTACACTTCTTTTACAGTGCATTATGGGCATTAAGGAGTGCATTATATAGGGAACCAGATTTGTACACTCACATTTCAACAACACTACAAAATGGTGGCACCCTAAATAATGCAGTATATGGAGCACTAAGTCGACCAATTGGAACAGGGCCTTTGTCTCTCAGAGAGGATGTGATGTTGAACACACGGTTACGTTAAATGGTGGACTAATATAACATACCTGACTAATATTTAGTGAAGTGAAGTGACATTTTTTGTTTCATTAGTAACGCAATACATCAAAAATATATCATTATTACCAGGCTTGAAGACATAGTTGCTTGTAGCTTCTGTTTTTTTTAAATTGTTCCATTTTCTCTTATTTACTTTCAAACTATTTTACACATATTATCCATATATCCAAACAACCAAAAATACATCCCCTCCCTCTCTGCTCCCTCCCTACGTTTCTCCACCATTGAGAAGTGTTGCGTTTCACACTGTGATTGACAGGCAAGATGAATTCTCAGAACCAATCAGGGAAGAGATGCCCTGATTGGTCAGTATGAGCCAAATGAATCATTTGGCTCATCAACTCAGGCGCAATCAACTCAAAACAGATATTCTCACAGCGCATTTCACTCACTAATAGCTAATGAATTAAGGCTATGACATTTCTAACAAATTACACTCAAATTACAGCTCTTAAATCTTACCTACAGCATCTTTATATATATATATATATATATATATATATATTACAGTATGAGACACGCAACTAATTCTGCCTAGGCCAGTTGGTCACCATATTAATCCCACTCGCACAGCTCTCACAGAGGGCCCGTCTAGTTGCACTTTGCAGAATGAGTTTTTTGCGAGAGACTGATGTGACGTAAGATTGCACATGACTGTGTTCAGGTACCTGGAAATGAGTTCCATCCTGTTGTGTTCTACATAGCTGCAATGCTCATTACTCCGGTGCGGATGACTTGAAACAAATGCAATCTGTATGGAAATGCGTGCTGCAGCAGTCACAACACAGGCCGTGGATAATGGTCTGCAGACGGCGATGCCTCGCAGGGACCATCATACGAGACGCGGGAATGCAGTGTCTCCATGACGGGACCGGAGCCATTCTGTTCCAATGACTGGACTTCACACTCACTCGGCCACTGGTTGAGCATGGACGTTAACTGAGACAACTGCATAAGTAAATAGTAGCCTCATACTCTCAGTGTACGTAATGTCTTTCTCTCTCTCTCTCTCTCTCTATATATATATATATATATATATATATATATATATGGTGTAAAGGGTCAACAGAGGGATCTGTTTGTAAAACCTGTTGGAAAGTGAAAGTCTAGAGCAGTGATGCCTGCCTGAGAAACCATGTTGTGTCTGATTGTAATTGTAATAAAGGTGAGGTGAAAAGAAGAAGCTATGGCCATTGATTTTGAGTCCATCAACAAAAACAAAGTGTGTCTGTTCCCCTCTGACAACCAGCTGCTGACATGGTAATAGGAAGTTCTATCTTTTTTATAGTTAATCCTCTTCTGTGAGTGTAAAAGTTTGCGGGATGGATTTAATGGACAACAAACAACAACAGAACAGTACATCTCTGGAGGAAAATAAAGTCACAGTCAAATTGATTTAAATAAATCTGATTTGTGCAGAATGCATTTAAGTATGCAGTCGGTGGCAGAGGTTTAAATTACCCAGCGAGTTGCCAGCAGAATTTCAGAATAACTACGGCAATAAGAACAGATGTACCTTATAGTTCTGTATTCTGAGACAATATTAACTGACACTCAAATTGACTTGAGTGGGTCAGTGGAGAGAAAAACATTTCATTATTCATAATCAATGCTAATACAGCTATAAATTATATGTATTCTTGTCCTAATGCCATAGGCTCAAGGATAAATGAATACATTTCCTATTCTAGCAGCAAAATGCTTAGTTATTAATATAAACTTGTATAAATTAGGGTCTGAAAAGATGATTGCAAATGTAGAACCATCGCGGTGTTGTATTAATTCAGTTTGAATAAAAATAGAGCATACTTTCCATTTACAGTGAATTAATATGGTCATACGCTTTTGCATATGACCAGGCTGTCCCTGGTCATATGCAAACAAGCTAACAAGATGTGAAGATGAGGCGAGTTCAGCACATCCATGAGAAAGTACACGGAAAGTACACGGTAACATCCATGCAACACCTTTTGACAGGTCAAAACAACCTAGACAAAAAGATAGGTACAAAACTGTAATATCCAAGGATTCAGCCAAGTTTGAGTGTGTGTGTGTGCGTAAAACACAAAGTTTATTTTAAATGTAACGTGACACACACAATGAAGGTTGAACTTCTGCCCTACATGGTGCACAGCATTGAGGCCACCACCTTCAAGTCAGAAGGTACTTTTGACACAAAACCACAGGACAAGCCATTTCACCTCACTTCATCATTTTCCCAACATGTGGACATTTGTGTAACATAAGGCAGTGGTTCCCAACTCCAGTCCTCGAGTACCCCCTGACAGAATGGCTGTTTTCGAATTGCCATACTATACTAGTAATGCGTACTGATTTGGCCAAAATGTAGTATGTAGTATGCAGTATGCTAGTGTGAACAGAATCTGTAGTATGCCAAAAATACCCGGATGTCGTACTGATTCGGACAACATCTCCAGTATGCATCCGACCAGACTTCTCGCGTACTTGTGTCCCACGCTATAGGATTTGGAAAACAGCCCTAGTGAAGATAAATGTGCTCCCCGCGCTGCCCTGGTAGCCACGGCCCGCCGGCGGGCCGTTTCATACGTAATGAATATCCATTGTCATTCATTCCTCATCAAGATGGTGAATCGTTTGAAAGTTATTGCATTACAACAGTTTTCAGCCTGCTTTAAAATCCCGCTATCGCTGCCGGCTGGTGAAATGCATTCTGGGATAGTGGCTGCATACTTAAGTGTGAACAGACTGTGTACTGAATCGTGCATTCAGTATGCAGTATGCAGTATGCAGTATGCAGTATGCAGTATGCAGTATGCAGTATGCAGTATTTAGTACTTAGTATCGCAATTTGAAAACAGCCAATGTCTTTGTTCCAACCCAAATCTAACACAGTACCCCCTGACATTCTGTCAGGGGGTACTCGAGGACTGGAGTTGGGAACCACTGACATAAGGGACGATGTCTACATCAAGATTTGCTTCTTCAAACCGTGCACCCTGAGCTCGGCAGGTAGCATTTCACCACGGCTGGCTCAATTGTGGATATGAAGGGTAGACACCCTTCATATCCACAATTGGAGTATTCACTGAGGTCCATTGACGTTCCCACATAGTGTTAGTTTCACAAAGAACGCGTCTGAAGTCTGGGTCAGCCGTGTCCTTGGCGGTGTTAATCACCTCAAAAGAAGTAACGCATGTTCAACCGCTGCCACAGATACATTATTATTCAACTTCATTGATGCATTGATGAAGCCGTAATGTTTCTTTTAAAAGGAGAGTGCTCTGGCAGGATTCAGAGCTTAAATAGTGATAGCTTGCATTTGAAATTCGCGGAAGCAGTTGCTAAATATGATTGATAGAAGAAAAAACGAGATTGAGCTAACCAGGCATTTTTGTGTAGATATGTGCAGTATTTATTCAGTTTGAGAAATCTCACGGTCTATAAAGTAGTTTGGCAGGACTGATGGGACTATGTTTAGAAAGCTTTTCCGTTGCCAGGTCGTTACTAAAGATCTTCTTTACTGGAGTAATGAGGTAAAGTCTGCAGTCCATATGAATCTCATGTTAACTGATCGTGTTCCAGGCATACCGGTCAGACCATTTGTGTTTCCAGGAACACAACAAATAGTGCAAGCTAAAAGTTTTTATTTTGAGACTGAATCGCCTGAAAATATGGAGGCACTCTGGCAGTGTACATCATACATTATTTTACAATAATGGGACACCCCGTGCTGGTTTATTACTTACATATTGAATTGTGTATGAATTATGTGAATAAAATCACATCGTAGAATTCGGAAAACATTCCAAGTCTTCTCTTTTCACATACAGTATGTTTTTACAGTGATTTACAGGAGGTAATTTTCAACCACACTCCTGATTTTCTGTTGCTATAGGAACATGTCTGTTGACTTATTTATTGGTGAAAATAATTGGCTACACTACCAGCCCATAATGGCTTAATTAATCTGGAAATCTGTGTAAATGTTGTATAATTGGAAAAAACAATTATAACAATCGGTGTTCCTTCAACAGCTGGTATTCACAAAGCGATAGAGAATAACACTGCTTGCCATGTGTTAAACATTCTTTCTAAGGGGGTTTATTTTGGCCTGAACTCTTTCCGAATGAACGAATACAGGAAAAACAGGTGCACATCATCCGATTGCCCTTCGAAGTTAAAGCTATTCTGAGAAACATCTAATGCACTCAGAAGTTCACATGAATTAATTCCAAGAGAAAAGTAGCAAGAGAGCTTTTAGTGTCCTGCAGTTTGACATAAACATGTTTACCATCCAGAAATAAAGACAGCAGTGCAAATGCCACTTTATTCACACTTATATATTATATAAAATGCTCAATACATTCTAGCCTGTTTACTTAAAAGTAATTAATTAAAATAGATATAGAATGCTTGCTTCACTGGAATCTCTTTTGTGGTGTATTTAAGAGATGTTGGCATGAGGGAAAAGATGTTTCATAGACATCCTATTTGATATGTGTCCCGGCAAAGATAAGAAAGTTAATGAAGTTGGAGATAAGTAATTTCATTTTCTTGCCATCCCTGTTGGGCGAGATAAGGGTATAATTGAGGGGAGGAAAATGTTCGGTGGAACGGAGGAGGAAAAAGGCTGAGCTTTTACATTCTTGTCCATGAATCATTAAATGTCACTTAGATGAATCTGCAAATTTTGTTTGCACTGACAGCATGTTCCGTCAGTGTTCCCTTTCTTTGTTTGGCAGCTTCAGTGCCTTATTAATTAGAGTATTATTTTAGCAATGAATCAATGACCTTTACATTATATTTATATTGTCCATGACTTTGTTGTTGGACAGTCATTATGATAACATTAACATAAGAAAGCATCTGAACATAATTGGAGTTGACTAACTTACTGTTGTTCTTGAACCTCAGTGTATTTAAAGGATAAAGAACATCCTGTGTCGGAAATTCACAAAAGATTATTACTGACAAAAAAAATTTAGATAAAAAAAAGAAGTAAAACAACAGACCAGCGTTTCACTGCATTTTTATTAAATAAAACGTTTTAAACTTGACACGTGCGCAAATACACAACACTCTCCAAAGAACTATTACCTGCCAAGAATCGAGGACTTGCTTATTTATCACTTTCTTTTTAACTCGCCATGTTCCTTCTGGGCCAATCTAATCATGTATTTTTACTTTACTATTAGCCTAATGGACACACTCTGATGTTTTCATTTGGAGATAACTGGAAATAAAATCGATGAAACATGATACCAGCAGTCTGCTCTGAAACTGTAATTACCTTTTATCAGAGGGGGAAGAGATAACTATCTCAATTCACTAGTGCAGTTCTTCTCATTGAACACAATACAAAGCATTAACCATTGTTTCTCATGGCTTTATTAATTTTTGTTTTTCAGTTTTAGAATTGCACTCTAAAAGTGTATTCATTGAAGCGAAACTCTCGTGTGCGTAAACTCTCACATAAAATGAAAAAAGGTTATCTCTCTGGCAACCAGGACAAATCAAATATTGCTAAATTGTTGATTACTGCGGGGCCATTACTTGCTTTTCCAAATAAAAGAAACAATTGCAACATTATATATTTTCTTACAAATGCAAGCTCTTTTCATGCAAATGCTACAGTGGCCCTGAAGTGCAAATCACGCCAAATAGGAAAACACAACAGCATATAGGAAACCACAACGACAAATAGGGATTCACAACGGCGAATCCCAAAACACAACCACGAATCAGAAAACACAGCAGCATTAACTTCTACCGGAGAAGGTGGCTGCCTACCGACAAGGACCGCTGCTAATTGGACTCACTGTCCATCTCTTTAAGAGGAATGAAAGTACGTTCTCTGATTTGTTAATTTGATTTGCAATTTGTTGTTGTGTTTTGTGATCTGCCGTTGTGATTCCCTTGTTATTTCCTATACGCCGTTTTGTGATTTGTTGTGTTTTCCTATGTCGTTGCGATTTGCACTTCAGAGCCACCGTAAAATGCAGAGGCACTGAGTCACAAAAATAGAGCATTGTTTAGAGGTGATCATGGCTTTTCTAGCCTGATAGCATTTGAGTACTTTAAAGCTAAGAAGATATGCACTTTTATCACCACCGACCGGCTTGTGACAAAAAGAAACCTAGGGGAACAAACCAGAACAGTTTGCAAAGCACCCACACATGCACACCCCAAACACACACACACACACACTCACACACACAATGATATCCAGTATCCAGTCAGTAGGAAGTCCTGAAACTGTCTGCTGCTAGCCCATGAAATAAGCTGCCCCCACACTGTTCCACCATAGGCTTTCATTTTGGGCTCCAATGGTTGGAACTGTGACCCAGTTTTGACATTTCACCAAGCAGAACTTCCCTGGCGGAGTTATCAAAGTGGCTTTAAAAGTAAGGCTTTGTCCCAAGTTCTGGTGTTTGTCTTTAGTGTCTGTGTGTGTATATACTTCACTCAGTCACCAATCTCACCAAACTCAGAACAAATGAATATGGTCATTCTATGGGGTTTATATCTTATTATATCTGTTGCCTAATTATTTAGCAGCGTGTTCCCCAGTCTCTAAGAAAAAAAAACCAGGCCATGTTCTGTGACTGTTCTCTGCTCTGAAGGTTGTATTGGAAGGTCTCAATGTAGTAAAAGTAATGTTAACAAAGAAATTAGCAGGAATAATGATTTTGAGGGGTTTTCAAATGAAATGAGTAATGTTTAATTCTCTGTGTAATTTGTCCCTTTAGATTAATGATGCGGAAACACCACAAATTATTTATTTGAAAAATGTTTAATTGGCTCCATATTTAGTCAAAATGATTTCCTTGGTGTTATTTTTATTAATATGAATATGCAATATGCAAAAAACACAGACAGACATCATGTGTAAACTGCTGCTGATTATCAATTAATTAAAAAATAGTGTCATTTGTTAGAAATGCCGTAGCCATTTGTCAGCTATTAGTGAGTGAAATGCTCTATGAGAATATCTGTTCTGGCTGATTGCACGCCTACCTCTGTATGAGACAATTTAGATTATACACCGCTCCTCGCTAATTTATGACCAATCAGGCCATCTCTTCCCTGATTGGTTCAGGGAATCCATCTTTCCTGTCAATCACATGCACGCACAAGGCATCATCATAACTCCACCACAGGTGCGTGAATGCAGCGTTTATGAATGCAACAATTCTCAATGAGGAGACATGTATTGAGGGAGCAGAGTCACCCAAACAGGGTGTTTTTTGTTGTTTGATTTCAAAATCTTGCTCTCTTCTGCTCTCTCCCTCTTTACAACTCTCAAATCAGCTTTAATGCTTGGCCTTGGCTTTTGTTTCCGCATGTTCTGGGCCTCCAAGTGCCAAGATAAAAAAATACAATTTTATTTTAATATTAAATATAAAAAAAACAAAATCTATATTAATGCATGTTTGCTTGTGTTGCCTATCTGGAAAATACAGACCTAACCATTTACTGAGGTCCACTTCTACTACCATTAGTAACCTGCTATTGACTCCAACATTTTCAAGCACATGCGGTGCTGGTGCCCTTACACTATGTTAATTGAATGCAATTGCAATGTAATACAAATAATGACGATGAGTGAAAGTGGTGAATTCACGCTAGGGTTCGCCATTGAGAATTGAAGTGTGTTTTCTTTTCAATTTTGAGCCACAATGATTTGAACTTCACACAGAAACCGTAAAGGCCGTCGCATTGCTGCATGCGGAACCCATGCATCTTTAGATGCGCATGTAGGGCATCCTCCTTAGTTCCCTGTAGAGACCTTGCGATTAATATAACCATCACACTGCCTGAAGAGATTATGATTACAGTGTATTTGTTCACATGGTACTACTTCTCATGCTACTGCACTGCTCATGTGGTGGCGTTTCCTCTAATGCTATGTGAGGTTAGTGACATTGTGGCTCTATGAAGCAGTGGTGCAAGCCTATTTAAAGATGTACACTTTGGCCTCTATATTAAGTTCTGATCCAGTTTAGTGATATGGTGTAAATATTTAGAAATCAATACAAATAATATGATTTAATTTGTTAGTAATCACATGCATACTTCCAGTCCATACTACAAAGCTGCTCCTAGCTAAGTCACAGGTATATGAGTTAACATGTCCTATGTCATAAAGAAATGGCAAAATAAAGTACTTCTTCACGGAATATGTACGGAAGCCCTGAAAGGCAACATAAAAAACAAGAAAAAAAACAAAGAAAATAAAAGAAGTTGGATTTTTTCTATGTAGGCCTACATGATGAATTGATAGTAAAATAAAATAAAAAGTCGAACGATTTTTCACAACATTTTATTGTAATCCATTCAGGATTGGGGAATTCATTATGGTGAAACACAATGACGTGGCTGAAGTAGATCTCCTTTAGGGTCATTATGGTTCTGTGAATTCAAGAGACAGTAGGCCTACAGGGAAAACCTGTGGATCATAGAAATCCTCTGGTCTGGATCTACTGCCAAGTGCCAAGCAAAGGAGGGGAGAGAGGTAACCATCAGTCTGTAGTAGCCGGACCTGTGCTACTCGCAGTGCATCAATACATTGGTGATGATAGGCCTAATAAATACAGATAAGATCATAATTAATACTTTTTTTGCGCTGTAGCCTACATGCGAGGGAGAAGCCTGCAAAGTCTGCAGAACAGTGCGCCAGACTCTATGGACTGCAATTGGAAGATTGATCAATGAGAGCAGAACATTGCACATAGGCCTACCATGATTATTACCACATTATTAGGCCCCCGTATCAAAAAGAGAACATGCCTGCATTTCTTAGTTAGAAAAGAACGAATGGGGACAGCGGGAACCAAGGCAGGCAGGGTTGCGGGAGCAGGGAGGACCAGGGTAGTCGTTGGGAAGGACAACACGAGGAGAGAGGCGTACAGGGGAAACACTATGGACAGAAACAAAACATAAGACACGGGAAACACAACACATAAACACAAACAAGAATACAGGATCGCATGATCAAGTAATAAACTCTAAAGAAGCCGAGAGAACAACGGATATGGCGGAATAATCTGGTGAAGCATGACTGGAAAACCGGGGTAGATATACTGCTGGCTGATGATGGTGATGAGAAGCAGGTGTGTAGCGGAGGCAGGCCCGGGAGCCAAGGCCACGCCCACACACACACACACAACACAAAACATAGAAACAGAACATAGAACAGACCGGGTAGGGAAAAACATAGGGAAACGGAACTGAACCATGACGTGCCCAACACAACAACACACACTTGTATTTTGTTTTATATTATAGCCAATTGTAAAATTGTATTGATTGGTTTAAGAGACATGTCTATGAGCCTCACTGACAACCGACACGCCCGCCGGTCGTTTGACTATACGGGATACGAGGATCAGAGGATTTCTATGATCCACAGGTTTTCCCCGTAGGCCTACTGTCTCTTGAATCTCACAGAAGCATAATGAGCCTAAAGGAGACACGCTTCAGCCACGTCATTGTGCTGTTTCACCATAATGAAATCCTCCATGAATGGATTCCAAAACAACATTTTGTGAAAAGTCCTTCAAACAACTTTTCTTTTCTTCTTTTTTTATCAATACATCATGTAGGCCTACGACAAATTCCCCCCCAAAAAATGATGTTGCCTTTAGGGCTTCCATAAATATGATCAAACTGCTGCATGTATTTTTCCAAAATGCTTCTACTTAATGAGAATGCTTTGTGAAGTGATTTATTGTGAAATAATCCAGTGTTACATCACAGTGACCAGGGGCCTCATGTCTAAAACTTTGTATAAAACATAAATCACAATCGACACGTACACTTTGCGCACGTGAACGTGTGTTTTGTCCCACCCTTGTAACGCCCATAATTGCCTATAAAAGGGCATTGGCACGCCCCTAATTAATATTCATACAGACAATGACAGCGAGAGAGAAGAAGATGGCAAAAAGAGGAACTATTCAGAATGTGAAGGAGGTTCTTGTAGGGAGGTAGAGAGGCGGAAGCACATTTTATTTGCGGGACACAGCTTGGGCATCACAAATGTAAAAAAAAACAGCGAGTGGACGCTGTTAATGCTGCTGGGTCCGAACAGTGGACCGCCAGGGACATAAAAAAGAAATGGTCCGATGTCAAGGTGGACGGGAAAAATGGTCACTCGGTGCCCTTATAGCAGCATAGAGTGCAGTCAATAGCACCGATTACATTTGGGAAACCGGACATTGCTGCAAATTGCACTTTTTTGTTTGCCTGTTCACCCACCGTGTAAGGAAACTTTATGTAGCGGTGCGTCAACCCCATTATACCTCCTAACACGTTTGACAACACACGGCTCAAGGTAGACCGGGTGATCCCCGACCGATCACCCGGTTCCCTTTGGAACGTGCCGGGTGCCAGAAACCCCAGGGTTGACAGGACTTGCAGTGGTTCAGGCACGGCGTGGGTTCTGCGTCTCTGTAAAGCTGGGCCAAGTTCAGCACAGAGATCCAAGAGGACAGCTCTTGGAAATGTGAATCGGCCGATGAGCCACTCATCATCATTGGCAGCAAATCTTGTCGGTCTCTTATCACTCTCTCTGCACAAATTCTGCCATTCGCCAAATCCTCTATCATTGCTAAATAAGCCATTGTGCGTCACTACGCATTGCAATTGCATGCCTTTTTATACCCAGTCCACCAACATGTGATGATGATGATAATCAATGAATCAATCAACCAACCAATCTTCATTTGTATAGCACATTTCAGACATAAATGCAACACAATGCACTTCACAACAAAATTAAAATGGGATGTAATGATAGGACACATACGCGCACTCGTATGCCCGACTGAGGCATCGCAAAGGGCACTTTGCGATCAGTTCACCTTATTTGTGAGAATACATTTCATTTCATTTTTTTTTGTGCACTCCCAGATAACTCTTCATATATAATACGTGAGAGGCTAATGTGTGATTTATTTTACACATCAATTTCAACACGTTTCTTGAATTTCATCCTTCTGCCATCGGAGTCGTAGTTTCTCATTTGCCGGGAAAATGTACT
>OMKN01081224.1:22287-39770 GCA_900302345.1 Melanonus zugmayeri
CTCCCCCCCCCCCCCCCCTTGGTCCCACATATGATTCTACGAATACAAGAAAAATAATAATAATACGAAAAAAATATATATACTGTATATTTCAAAATAAAGAACCATAATTTCTTTCTTAACACAATGGTCAATAATAACACAAAAGAACAAGCAAAATGATAACACTGTTGATGCGTATTGACAGAGTGTACAACAATGGTGAGCGCTTCATTTGTCCTGTAGTGTCTTTAATTTAATTATGCCATCAATCATAGACGTCTCCCTCTCTGTGGGCTAGCTGGCTGTCTGGCATCACGGAAGTATTATAAGAACTGAACAAATACTTTACTACTTTACTCGAGTAGACCGTCTACTGGAGGTCTTTCACCAAATTAACTTTTCCCAGTAAAAAAACATTTAACCCGATGTTGCTTCTAGAAGATCAGAGTAAATAGCAGAGATCAGAACTATTTAGTGCTATTTACTATGTAGTCATTTAGCAGATGTGTTTATACAAAGTGTCTTACAGTGAATTCAGATACATGTCATTAAGAAGTCGGTAGGGGTTAACGGATATACGGTACTATATGGTCGACATCCATGCACATGGACTTTATTAAAACAGGGAAGTTCATTATTAACATTATTCCATTTTTATTAATATATTGTCTGCGCTTTTTATGCCTTTATGGACAGGAGAATGGGGAGAGACAAGGTTGAAAGAGACATGTAGCATAGGACTGCAGGTGGGAATCGAACCTGGGTCCCTACGAGGCTTATCGCCTATGTGGTTATTAGAGTTGAGCCACCGAGCCGCCCTGTTCCAGTTTTTAATTGCCATCAAAACAAAATAAAGTCTGAGCAATATGGAGCCTAATTGGTAGCACAGCAGCGCCATGTACCTCTGTTCTGCCATGTTTAGCTCTTTATTGCGCTGTACTTTATTATGAATCTGGTGTTGGGGCAGAGAGAATATATCTTACTATTATATTATTATATTATATTTGTGTAAAACTGGTGATTTGCACGGGTGATTTGCATCACAAAAAGTGAACACAATATGGATTACATCCTCTGTTGTGCTCGCGGCTAATGCTAATGACCGACAGTAATTCTCCACTCTCCGCTAAATCAGGATCACCGGATTAATTTCCTCTCCTTCCAGTGAAAGGAATTCTGGGTGAAGTACATGCTCGCTATGCTAACTAGCTCCCGACAATGTGTGTGTGTGTGTGTACACACTGACATCTCAGTGTGTAGCACCCACCTGGGTGATAAACACACTGGCTACCACAGTGGAGAGGTGATGAATGAAACTATCCAATCAGAGACCAGGGGATGATCAGGTGACCGTGTTGGTACAGAGCCAGGACACCAGGGTTAGCACCCCTACTCCAGCGGTGATGAGTGACTTGGGATCTTTAGTGACCACAGGGAGTCATCTACTAAAACATCTAGTCAACGCTTGTCTAGTGCCAGACTGAACCTGGCTCTAACTGACTACAGACACACTGGTGTTTTAGTTTTTAGCATCACGCGACTTTAGGTGCTGTAGGTAAGATTTGAGAGTTGTAAAGAGAGAGCAGAAGAGATTTTGAAACTAAACAACCAAAAAATGTCCCCTCCCTCTCTCCCTCCCTCCCTACGTTTCTCCGCCATTGGGAAGTGTCGCATCCACGCACCTGTGATTGACAAGCAAGCCTCCAGCCTACCAGTTGGTACAGTCCACCAGTTTATCTATCCATCATACATCTGGGTGGACACTCCCACTTGTGATGTCACAAGTGGATAGTTCTCACAGTTCGCTGGCGTTTCCATCTCCAGAGAAGCTCGCTGGCTCAGAGTTCAGCCGAGTCTGTCTAATCTTATAGACAGAGCTGGCTGCTCTCATGTTCATTTCCCCCAACAGCGGAAAATGATCTGGATTCCCATTGTATCCAACGGAGTAGAAACACCGGCACAATTTTTTTGACTCGGGTTGGCATCACAAGCGAGGGTTCAGGGTTGCATACAAATGGGTGTTGCAATACCGGTGCTTTAATAATCCAGGGCCATGCTGGGATGTCATGGCAACGATATATAAATATTAATGTGACATTTGAGGACAAGTTCAGCCCGATATATAAAACTCTTTCATTCAGCTGAGAGTGAAATGTTTCATAAAAAAAAGTTAACTTTTTCATGATTCCTGTATAATGCGGCGGTGCGCAGCTGTAATGATACAGCTGCCTTGTCTGCTGAGGATGCAATAATCCCGTTATTAAAAAGTAACTTAATGAACAGAAAACTGCGCGGACGTGTTCTGTGAGCGTGGAGGAGGCGGTGGCGGCGGTAACATGCAAGCGTCTCTTAGTGGTGCAGCAAGACGCACGGCAAGATGCATTATGATTGTGATGAGGTGAGCGGGAGTCGTCACAGCCGGAGGGCCTGTAGAGTTCTTAATGAGACGCTGCTTCAAGGTGTGATTTAAAAACACACACACACACACACATAATAACAGAAAAACACATACACACAGCGGGTAAATTTAGGTCTGATATTAGGGTTGAAATGAGAATCCAGTTAGCTACAGTATATTATACTTTATGTTTATTATACATAAGAGACTCATTCTCTCCTCATATTATGGTATGTTTTACCATATAGCCTGAAAACCACAAACAACCCTGGTCAGTTTTTATTTTATATCCTACCTGATAAAATACATTATTCCCCCACCTACCTGATAAAATACATCTGTATTTCCCCACCTACCTGATACGTGTTGTCGAAGCTGTCGTACATGAAGCGCGTGATCAAGGACGTCTTTCCAACTGCAAGAAACAAAAAACACAAAAGACATGAATAATTAGAGATGGGCGAGAGACCATCACTGTCTGCAGACGAGTATCAGCAAAACAATGTAAACATGACAAGAATATATTCTTATACTATTCTGGGGAGATGTTATGTGCTTGCCGAGTTGAATAGTTCAGTAGATTGTCAGATTTATTTTTAAGAATAAAAGGAGGGAAAGTGAAGCTTTGTTTGTTTTGTGTTGCTTCCTCATAATTGACAGTTGCACAAGCTTGAAATAATTTTGGCAAAAAGTTTCGGGTGTTTTTCCCTGCTCTCCCCTTTTATACCCCTTTTAGAGGCCTGTCTCTAGGACATACCCCCATATATTACACCATATGAAGAACCCATTCTGCTAAAGGATGTGATGGAGTTGAGAACGCAGGGGTTTGAATTCAACTCTCCGTCCCAGTGAGCGGTCTGACACCTGCTGGTTCACACACTGGCAAGGAAGAGTGAGGGCAATGCATTATGGGTACTTATAATAGAGTTCAGCTGGCTAGTGTGGGAGCTCATTAGCGGTCGCGCGGTGCGTCAACAGAGATGAAGGTTATCCGAACGCTTGCTATAACAACATTACGTTTACATTTAGCAGACGCATTTATCCAAAGCGACTTACAGTGAGTTCAGATTGTAGAGTGTGTGTGGTTGATGTCTGGTTTAAGCAGCCTCACCTGGTCACCAAGTCAGACTGATTAGACTCTGGGGCTGGGTGAGGCTGCACACCTGTGGTGCATCCAGTAATCAAGGCCCACAGGTTAAACCAGCGTCACCACACACACTCAGAAGAGCGCTGACATGTCTGCAAGATACCACCTGCTCTGCCAACCAACCATTGTTCATCTCTGCAATAAACCGGTTTATCACACTCCTCACAACCACACACACAATCCACACAGATACATGTCATTAAGGAGCAGGTAGGGGTTAGGGGTCACCTTGCTCAAGGATGCCAAGAGGTTAGGCTGTGGACATTGAAGATCGAACCCAGAACCTTTCCGCTGGGAGTCAAATCTTGAGCGTATCCTCAGTAAATTGACAGTTTAACATGTACCATATGGAAGGGAGTGAGCAAGAACATGGGAAGCATAGAAACTGTGTATTAGCCGTCAGCAGGCAGCCGGAGGGAACACATTAACACAGAATATTCAAGCCGCTCGTGTCTCCCGTTTCCATCATGTCTGTGATTTACAGCCACAGCTCATTTACATAGCGATGGCTCTGCGTTAAAAACATTTTTTTTACAGCTGCATTTACAAGGTATAAAAGCAGAGTAACTAAAACACCAATATACCAGCTTAATGAAGAGATGCCATCTGTTTTCCAAAAGCCAGCCAGGTCTGAGACAGCTTTAGTAAGATGCTAAACAGTAAAAATAGGACAGGTATGAGGTGTATATCTCAAGTTCTTCTTCCACATGACTTTTTACTTGACTATTTAGCAGATGTTTTTATCCACAGAGGGTTAGAGGCATCTTGCTCAGGGAAGACTGTGGCATTGGGGAATTGAAACCAGCTACGTTTGGCTGGGAGTTAAACGCCCTAAGACTATCCATGAATTGGCTTCACAGACGCAGTGAAGAATCAGTTCATATGATATACGATATGAATATTAACTTGACTCCATTTTGAGACTTTAGCAGATTTATTTTAACATTACAGACCATCTTTTTCCATATCACCAAAATATTATGAACGACATGAAACCCACGCGGTGCAGCTGTCATTCTGTCATTCTGCCATCAGAAGATTCCCCACAGGCTGAGGAACGTTTTAGGTTTTTATCTGTGACTCATCCTGCCTTCTTCCACTTTCTGCCATTCACGTCTCCTTTTCCGTTTGAAAATGTAAAAATCCGTCGGAAGAGCCATGGTGGAATGACGGTTGAGGCTGTATTCAGTATAAGTTCTTAAAGACTAATGCTTTTATCTAACCCCTTCATCATCCCTGAGCTGCTCCATCTCAACGGAAAGATGTACAGCTTACTTATGACTCTAATTGAGCTGAACATTAACTAATAATGTCTACTGGCTGCCTTGACTGAATACCCATTTAATGACCTCCCATTTCAGACCGATTCCCAATCCGCCTCCATCTGTCTGTGATTAAGCCTAAACGTTAATCACACAAAAACAAAAACAAACCAACAAAAAGGCAACAGTTGGTCTCGAGTGGTTGTCAATCGACTGTGGTGCTAGCGATAGCCGTAAGCGCTATGCTAACATCAACAACAGTAAGCGGCCGTTCCTCTCTGCAGATATTAATCAGCATAGAAATCCATCACATCTTAATCCCCCCATACCATCTTCCCTGATTGGCTGTTACTATGCTCTGGAGGGAACCGGAGAGGTGTGGGTGGGTGGAGGAGGTGGTAGGAAAACCATTAAGATGCAGGAGACGACGGCTATCAGTCGAACAGATCTCTTGGGTCTCTTAGCGCGAGGAGAGAGGAGGTCATTTGGAGAGGACTTCATACCGCTGAGTCAGCCTCCCCTCAGCGGTCGGTTAACCAGCGGGTTTCCCCAACCTGTGGGTTCGTCGCCTGGTATGCATATGAGGTCATGGAAGCGGATTTATACTCCGTCGATATTTGATGGTGCGTTTTTGAAGGTACCGTAAACATCCTGTTCAGAGTGCCTAACGATGAAAGGGACATTGTGGCGCGATTTGCATACATTCACTACTAGTGAAACATGAATCTAAACATTCACAAAAGTACAGATTCATTCCACACACAGGCCAGGATTTAGATGACGGAGCACGCACACCCATTATTGATGCTTCCCACCGTCTCTGTCGCAGACTACTAGTTCACACCAGGCCAAACACTACAACACCCATGTACCACTTCAACGATAAGGAGTTGGCCCTACACTACAGCTTAGGGAACACCGCAGCACCGCCGCCGCCGCTAGCCCCGCGGTGCTGCTGCTCTGAGGCGTAGCGTTCGCAGCTTGACGTAGTTTCGGTTTCCATGGCGCTTCAAAGCCTTTGCCCCTTTCTACGACGCGTCAACGCCAGGACCAATTAGAGGAGATGGAACACCTCGTGTCACCGCGCCTGCTGTCTCCTCCCGGGGAGTCCGGAGAACTCTTCAGGAGAGAAGCGAAGCGTGTATATAATGTTCGGGCACCGCGACCCATTTTCCTTTAGACGGAAAGGTACGCGCTTTTCAGGCCAGACTTAACCACTCAACTGTCAGATGAATTTGCTCCAGATCCAAGTGGATCCAATCCACTTAAAAAAAATAACTTTTTGGTTTTGTAGATGCAGAACTCTAACTCTTACTCCAATTATATCTCTGTTAACAGTAGTTGGATTTATTTATTTTTGTAAGTAGACAAGACATCATTTGAGTAATTCATTATGATGGTGTTGCTTAATCATCCCAGTCTCTGGAAGAAAGGACTCCAATAAATCACCAACACAAAAGCCTTTCGACGTTTTTTGAAAAGACTTTTCAACAGGGCCCTCGAATGAGATAATTAACCTTCACGAACAATGTGGAAGTCATTGATCATCGTTAATCTGAATGGAAAGGTGATACAAACATAGAAAACTAAAGATATATTAAGTAGATTTACGCAGAAGAAGACACCGTTGTACGGGTGCACAGGTAAGGACAAGCTGTAGGGCTTTACTAATGAACACAGGTGGAATGACAAGACTAACAAGGAGATTAAGGAGACATCTTGGTAGGTGGCAAGTCTACTCATCCTAGTTAAACACCTTGATTAGGACTTCCCTTGGCTCGTTGCTCGATCCCTTTCCTTCCACAAACCATCCTAAATAGGTTTCATGTTGTCGATTCGATTACCAAAATTAGATTTGATGAATTTTCTGCCAACTAATCGATTAATCGACTAATAACTGTAGCCCTAGTCTACACGCATGTCCACAAAGACATACTGTACATGTTGACATATGTGTAGCTCAACAGGTAACCCAGCACCTGGAAGATTGCCAGTGTTTTGCTTAGTGTCCTTGAGCAAGGCACCAGCAATCCTGACAGCAAACTTCTAACTCAGTGTTTCCCAACCTTGGGGTCGGCACCCCGCTTGGGACAGCCTGGTATGCATATGGAGATGGAGAAATGCTTACTTATGAGCTATAGATGTAAATAAAAAAAGATTGTGAAACACTGATCTAACTGGTCCAGGTGAACGGGTTGTTTCCTTGCTTTTTTGGACACCGCCATTGGTGTCTGAATGCGTCTTCTTGTGTGTCTTGGAAAGTGGGGCATTACCCGGAAAGTGCTTTGGGCAGCTGTTGGTTCATAAGTGCTGAATAAACATGGTCTGTTTACCATGTATACTGTATATCAGGTTAAATCCAGATCCTCTTCCCTTGCTTATTTAGGGTGGCCATTCCCAAAACACCAAAGAGGAATTGGTGGATCCAGAATAAAAAATGAAAATCATAGCATGAATCCATGTTCTGGATTCTATTATTATATTTGTTGACGGGGGGGGTGGAGGATTCTATTTGTTGACGGGGGTTGCGCCGTCAACAATCCAGCATTGCGCCGGTCTGAGCCGAAAGCCGGACAAAATAGCGTCCGTCTTTAGGTTCGGCCAGTCAACGGACACGGTCTCCCAAAACCGGACGAATGGCCACCCTATGCTTATTCCTGGGCAGGGGTAGAGCTGACAACAGACGACAGGCGTACAGGTGTGCCTGTTTCTACAGTCTCCCAACTGTCATGTTTTCTTGTCTATGTCATGTGTATGTGTGCCAGCCCCCATATTAAACTCGGTCTAGATCGAATTTAATGAACATGAAAACACAACCACTCTGTTGAAACCACTACAGTGTTTGACATGTCTTGAGGCAGAATGTACAATGACCGTCTGGAGTGTGTGGATGCTGCATAATAAGGTAAGCTACCATCTGTAATATGCTTGTAGAAGCAAGGCCATGGGAAGGGGGTTAGTTAAATTTAATTGGCCATTACATACCGTCTTTACATAGAGTTTATGAACCTCTTAACACCAAAAAGGCTTCTACTAGCAAAACCTGTGTACTAATAGAAAAGAATGATCTTTTCCAAAATATAGTTTCAACGGCATCTCCAAGCACTCCAAACCAAAAGTGCTGTTTTAGCAAAACACAGTCATACATTTATAATAAGCGTCTTCCCTGGAAGTCATCAGGAAAACAACAATGTACTTAAAAACCAAAGAAAGGCTTTAAATCTAATCTGGATGCTTTTAGCCCATATGAGCAACTCCCATTAATGGGTGAAAAGCCGATTTATTCATATCCAGAACAAATTCCAAGCTAATGGAAAATAAAATGGAAAACAAAACGTACACACATCCTCACATCTGATTTGGATTCTCTACAACCCTGAGCCTAAGAGATTTATCATCTCCTAACCCCCTAAATGCTAAATGAACTGCATTTATAGAGCACTTTTTATGGAGACACCTAACCCTTGCTCGACACTTAGCTAGAAGGAGCCGGGGATCAAACCAGCAACCTTCCGGTCGCCAGATGACCTACTCTAGCTCCTGAGCATGCTAACCCTCCTAACCCTGCTTATCTCTCTCCTCCTACCCTCCTTTCCCTTTCAGATCCCATAGGCGAAGAACAAAACTGTATGAAAAGCACACAGAGGATACATTACAGAACATTACAGAACATTACCGAAGCGCCGGAGTGGAATGAATCGATGCGACATGCGAGCAGCGCGCGTGCAGGTAATGCAGCGCAAACTACATTAGAGTGTGATATGACCACTACCTGGAGAACTGGGAGAAAACACCCTGGGAGGAAGCACTCTTTTACCAAGACCTCTGAATAATGGATGAGCCGGCTTTCAAACTCCAACAAAAGCACCTAGACTCCTTCACACATCTGAGAAAATACAGAAGAAAAGAAACCACTCAAAGCGCCGTTCCTCTGCTCTCAGCCGGCCTAATGAGCCACTCACTTCTTCTCGCCGCTGAACAACAACACGGATGCATGCGACCGAACCCGGTGACAACTCGGCTCTGATGGAGACCACCCTGGTGACAGTGGTGGTGGTGATCGGACCACCATGGGAGAGAAGAGGAGGAGGAAGCTACATAACCACGGCCATTTTGAGATCAGGAGGCCAAGAGAGAGAAAGAGAGAGAAGAGAGACATAGAGAAAGAGAGAGAAGAGAGACATAGAGAAAGAGAGAGAAGAGAGACATAGACAGAAGAAGAGAAAGAGAGACAGAGACAGAGAGAGAGAGAGACGGAGAGAGAGCGAAAGAGTCTGCTCGATGGTTTGATATTTAAATTAGATTCTGGCATTGCAGCCAGGCTGCTGGAGAAGGATGAAGTCAGACTAGTTGACTAATATAAGGAGAGGAAGAGCAATGGTTTATAATAACAAAGAGCCCACAGTCTCCCCGGGGAACAGAGATGGTAGGAGACCGTGAATACAGTGAGCAGACGCAGGCAATATGGGAGCAGTGAGGTTCGACTGACTCATCCTATGGAAGGAACGTTAAGATGGCCTTTTACTTCCCTTATGCCTCCTACACACTGTGCAATTTTGGGCTGTCCCAGACGAAAGATCACCAGTCGTGGCAATATCCGTGGTCGTGGGTCCAAAACGGTGGTCCTACGTCGTACTGTGTGTAAGGTTCAAAGATGACTCATGTCACGGTCTTGCGACCAAAGATAGCCTGCGATAAATATCTGACAGTGTCAGAAATGTTTGATGATCGTCCGTTAGCGTCTCGCAATGTGAATGCTGCTACGACCTACGTCAACTAACCAACGAATAGAAATGCAGAATGGAATGACGCAATGATCAGAGCGACAACACAGGCGCTAAACTCAAATGCAATGACGGAGGCTAAACCCAAAAGAAGCAAGCCCTCTATATGGGATTCCAAAAAAGAGGAAAGTCTTGTGGAGTTGTGGCAACAGAAGCCTTGTTTGTACGATGTGTCTGCCAGCTGCTATCATGACCGCACCAAGAATTAAGTGATTTTGATCTATATTTTGTTCTTCATCCAGCTAGATGATTCAATGTCAATAGACAGCATTGCTGACCAAGAAGAGAGTGATGACTTTGGGGAACCACCTTCCTCAGCATCCTCAGCTCAGGACCCACCAACCCCAGTGTCCCGTCCATCCTCACCCACACTGGACACGCAACCTGGTCAGGCAAAAAGGGTCCAGCAAAGGAGCAAGAGCAGGGAGAAGGAAGAGCTAACCTTGAGAGAGAGAAAATTGAGATCCTCAACCATACCAGTTTCATTTATTGGAAATGATTTGGTTATAGATGATCACAATGTTTCAAAATGAGGCAGGGTTTTCAGACATTTCCTGGTACATTACATCAGTGGTTCCCAACCATTTTTAGAATTTGACCCCTTAAAATAAAAAATTAAAATGAAATGTACTAAGTATAACAAGTAAAAAGTATTTTTTAATCGGCCGTTTCTGTGCAACGCTAATAACCTCGCTCGGATTCCACTCGCGTTCGAATTGTTGACGGGGGGAGCGCTCTGATTCCACTTGCGTTTGGATTGTTGGCTGGGGGGGGGTTTGCGCTTGGATCTACTTTTTACTTTTTTTGTTAATGTAACGAGTAGAAAGTACCAGTATTTGTGTTCAAATGTACTTCATAAAAGTGCAAAGTAGTCCGAAAAATAAGTACTCCGAAAAGTACTAAAGTACTGAAAAAGTACTGTAACGAAGTACTTGTATTTTGTTACTTCCCATCCCTGATCATCTGTCTATTAATACAACAAGCATACTTTAATAAGTGGATTACAAGCTAACACAAGCTCTCAGTAAAGTAAAGAAGCTCAACATTCAATGAACGTATATTAAGCGTTATGCATGCTATGCTAACGTTATGTATGCTGACAATAACGTTACTTACCTCAAGCTCTCTTTGCAAAATTGGTATGCCAAGTTGGCCCCTTCTCCCTAGCCACGACCGTGTCCACATTTTTCTCTTTCTCCTCCTTTTGTTTTGCCTTTTCCATGCACATGAATGCCACTATTGCAAGTGCACACTTCTTGCTTGCATTGTTTATGTTTATCGCTGCTGCCATGGGAGCCGGACGCACGCTGATGATGTTTAATGATGCTGAAGATGCTCCCTCCTAGCCTACGATTCAAGTTTGTGGCTCGTCGCAGTGTATATGCATCAAATTGATGGTCGTACCCAAGATTATTAGTTCCATGTCGCACAGTGTGGCTTGCAATTAAATTATAAGATCTCAAAAATCTCACAGTCTGTAGGAGGCTTAAAGCATGATCCACCACACTACTTTTAAGCAGTCACACCTTTCCTGTGTTGAAATGAAGCGGTGGTATTTCTGCATTTAATGTAGCCTAGGCTATTGCATAAGTTGTTGCAATATCGCAATTTATTTTAAAACAAAGATGTATTTATTGTTTATTTAGCCTAGGCCTATTCATTTAGGGTCATTGATTTAGTTGTTATTGCCATTGTAAGGTCAGGACTCGCGTCTCGCCCATTTTCTCACGAAATAAAAGCTTCGCATTTTTCCATTGAAAATACTGTGTATTTTCCGCAACTGGCGGTTGCGGTTTAAATTCTTTTAAAATGCAGGTGGGTGCGGGTAAAAAAAAGACGGCAACATCACTGAAACTAGCGCATCACTAGTCTCCCCTCTCAAAATGAGTTCATGCCGTTGGAATTCACAGATGTATTACTTGCAACACGAGACCCTCTTAGCACTTTCACTTTAGCCATTGTTGTGGCTATTTCCACTTTAAGTTCAATTTCCTCTTGTCTTTTCCTTATCTGCTCCTCTTGTCCTCTTCTAATGCATGCTTGTCCTTTAATAGCCGTTGTTGTGCGATGAGAGCGGCCATGTCAGCCTCAGCTATGATGTGTGCTAATGATGATGTTGAGACACTAGCCTTAGTTCCAGCAGAGCTCGGCTTGCCCTCTACTTCTGGTGTTTGACACACTGCCGCTTGGTTTAATTGGTTTAATGTGACAGAGGTTTCAACATTTTGCCCAGAGTGTTTTGAAACATGACTCATTCTCATCGTGATGTACATCGGATAGCTCAATGGGAGTTGACTCCGGTTGTGATACAGATATGGGAACATCATTGTTCCCATATACCATCACAGGCAATGGTATTGCTTACTTGTCTCTTCCGGTTTCAGAAAACCACTGCTTTACATCCTCAATAAATCCATTGTTGTATTGAGTACCTTTGCAAACCATTCATGTTGTTTTTCCTGTTGCTCTTTAGGGAGTAAAGGAATCACAGACTTGTGTAACATAGGGTGGTTGAGGTCGCACTTGTGGGCATTGTCATCCTTTTCCATGAGATCCTTTATTGCCTTTATTAGACCTTTACTTTTGGGACTCTTTACTTGATGCTCTTTCTGGAGCTTTTCGATTTTATTCACAAAAGCCAATGGCGGTGATTATGATTTCTCTCTTGTGTTCCTCCATTTTTGAGCCATTGACTTCAGAACTTAACTTTGATCTACTCGTTGCCATTTCTCACACACGCACGCACGCACCTGAAACTAGCTCGGCTCAATTTGTCAATGCAAGATGGGTCATAATCAACTGACAATATATACAGAGGTAATGACCTCTGCTAACAGCTTGTCAATATCTGGACCAATCAGCAGCCGGCGCAAGCTCTTAGGTCAGTGAATCGGTTCATCAGGTCATAGCAAGAGATGCCACCCGCCCACCCCTGGATATTGAATTTAATTGATATATAGAGTGCGTAGTCAAGATTGATGACAGACCTATATATAGTGAGGTCCATCATCGACTTACAACAATATTAAAATGAATTACTTATTCATTCATTACTTATTTACTATACACATAGTAATTAATGTATTTTAATTGCTAAAGTCGGATCTGAGCCCGACATTAAAAAGTGAGAGAATGCAGTCTCTTTCTTTCGCTTAAGAAGTCTAAGATGTTTTTATTATGTTTTCATTTGGAGTATATGATGGAGTATAATAGGCCTACATTAGGAGCCAACGTCCCCAAGGCCTTTCCCTCTAAAATGACGGATGGATACAGCTTACTATCCATTATTTTTTCTGATGTAAAATATATAGTTTAATGGCATGTCCCGTTTTTTCAAGGCTTTGACATTTTATTGTCAATAACCAGACTTGACAAAAAGATAGATCCTCTGCACTACGTCTCACTGCTCTACACACACACACACACACACACCATCTATCAGCTCCACTGTCTATATCTTCTAGAGCTTTGCCTGAACCCATGCATCACATTTGGGATGATTTTTGTTAATCTTGTTTAAACCATGTCATGTGATTAAATAAATGTCTATTAAAACTGGATCATCATAATAATGGCAAATATAACACATTTGGGAGACATCACATTTTAGAGACATCAGTCAACAAGACTAGGTCCAAAGTAGACATCAACAGTGCCTTTCTAATAGCCTACCTGATATGATATCCTATTTTAACATGTGCATACATTGAGCAAATCAAGGACTAGGGACAAAACTTCATTACTTTTTCTTTTCTATTAGCCACACACACTATGTGTCAACGTATACCTGCATGCTCGGGGGTGAGTTTGATTCAATTGAACCATTACTGAGCCCAGCTAAACCGATCTGTGAGACCTGCAGGAAGGTGAGGAGGAGGAACGTCAGTGTCAACGTTATGATGACTATGAAATAATGACTTTAGGGATGTTTCGGCCCCCCCAAGTCATAGAATCCAATCGACTTGCTGTAATCTGTGTGTCAGGTTTGGGCATCACAACACGGGATACAATAAAATACTCATCCCAACAGAGCCATTTAGTGTAAAGAGTTGAATGGCTTTATCTCGCAGAGTGCAAATAATTGCAAGTGGTTTCCACAAAGCAACATGGTGGCGACATGACCGACCTCCACCTTTACAAATGACGTCACTATTTAATGTTCGTGAGGTGTTCAGCGGAGATTTTTAAACGGAAACTTTTTATACCATTTTAATCTTATTAGAAATTGTATCTTATTATTAATTATTATTTTATCCACTTTATTTGGATTGTGTGATTTATTTAACTTTTTTTATTTTTTGCTGCAAAGTTTGAGCTACATCGCTTGTATGAAAGGTTACACAAATAAAGTGTATTATTATATTATTATTATTGAATGTACTGAAGGAACCCTTCGGTCACGTTGACGTTGAAGTTCGTTACGTTTAGCCTACAATTACCGTTATTCAACGTTTCCCAGGCTAACGTGTTGTAGCTGTCGTCTTGTTTGTGTGCCTCGTGCGGATTAATGAGCGCGAGCGCATCCACATCCCATCCACGCGGCCTACAGCTGGGATACAATATTTCACGCCATATCATGGTGCTAATCCATTTTTCATGACCATCTCATTACGCGTTGACTTAACGCAGACGTTGATAGAGAAGCAGACAAGACTAATGGGACGAGGAGGACATGATTGTATCGCATCATGACTAACTTTCTTCCTACCTGACGATCGCTGGCGGGATGTTCGGGAAGTTGTGAATGATGCACGTTGACCATGTGGCCAATAAATCAAATCGCGCCCATAGCGGCGGGTGATCCTGAGGAGACATCTCCCTCTAATGGCGAGAAGGAGGAAATGCTGTCATCCCAATCTGCTTGATGAATGTTGTTATGGTTTGTTATGCTTAATCTGCAAGTAAAATCATGTCTTCACCACGGTCCGTGCTCTGCTTGTTATTCTTATTTAACTCACTGAGATGAACAACAATAACAACAACTTTGTATTCATATCAACAGGTAATATCAATTTGATCCGAAATCACTTTTGTGAGTGAATGGCAATTAAAATAAATTACTGTAAATCAGTGGTGGTGGTGTGTGTGTTGTAATACTCTGCAGACACATGGGGTGAGCTTCTACAGGCAGTCAACAGAGCACACACACAGGGTGCAATGAGGATGTGCACCTCTCATAGACAAAAAAAGGACAGCATGACAGAATTTCCAGGACAGTTTATGATTATTTATTTTCTTTTTTCACTTGAAATCATACCCATTTACATACATTTGCAACTGAACAGGAGGTGGGGGGGCACTGCCTATGACCATAGTTGCGCTAAATCTTCAGTGCTATATACACGGGTGGGAGAACGCAGTCGAAACAGTGCAGAAGGCACAGAGGTGCTCGTTTACTTGCGTCTAGGTGCTGCTGAAAATGATGGAATGCAAAAAAACAAAAAACAGGGTTTTTTGTTAGTTTTTTCCTGGTTGGGGTGGATGGGGACACTCGGAGGAGCCATTTAGAAGCATGTCACTCAAAAAAGTAAAAAAGAAAAAGAAAAACAAAGGAAGCTATTTCTTTTTAAAAAGTATGCTTATTTCAGGTCAGTGTGTATTAACCAACAGGGTGATTTTCTGTTACGTAAATATACAAAATCTAATTTGAAACAAGCTAAATAACAAAAGAACACAACCCTCGACTTTAACCATTATCAGCAACAAAGCCAAATGGAAGCAGAGGATCCGTTCATCTTGATCAATTCTACCTTCGCCAACCATTGGAAAGCAAAAATGATTTCCACACCAACTCAATTCTCACAAAATCTTGTCACAATATCTAATAAAATCCCATCCAAGCAACCAAGTTTTTTGGTTTCAAACTGTGACAACCTTAACTTTCATTTCCATTCCTTCTGCCAGACTCAAGAAGCCACACTTCCAACTCCAGATCAGCTTAAAATACAATTCTTCAGACACTGGTGATGAGACACAAGTGCATGTGTAATGAATGCTATGTGTGTGGGGTTTTGGAAGACTAGGCAAGGCCTGCAATGAGGGTAAAAACAATAAAGAAGCAAGATATGACACCTGTGTGGTCATTAATTCATTCACAAATCAATATATATATATATGTTAACAACAATGTGCAATGTATTAAAAAATAAGAAATAGGAGAAAAAATGACAATGAATTGGATGATAGAATCACATTCTGTGGACACAGAACTTCATTAAAATAATTTCAAGTAAAAGGGTTTCAACCAAATAGGAAAGAACAAACATTCCCATAAATGTTTAAATCACCACTATAAAGTATGTCGCTTCCTAAAAGGTTACATTCAGTTGATAGTTTAACTATGAAACAAACCGAGAGGTAAATACAAATGTATCAATCACAACCATTCGAGTAGACAATTTCTCTGTAAAGTGCACATCCAACCCTGCGTTACTATGGTTACGTCTTTCATTTATCAACACTATCAGAAGGGGTAATTTTGTTGTTTGTACAAGATTACACAACCATTGCAATTGTAGCGCTATAGCACATAAATGATCAATTTCCGATGTTTCAAACCTCCTTTTAAAACATTGTCCATCTATAATGTAGGCATGGTCTGACCCGATTAATGCTCGGGTCATTTGATTGTCTGATCCAATGAACCAAAGATAATAACAACCAAAGGGAACTGTGTCCTCATTTAAGTCTTCACTGAGAACATTCGTTCGTTTCCCCAAGCTGAGTTTAAGGTTGTTCCTTTGTCTCAGAAGCGATCGCGCTGCCTTTATGCGATATGCAAATGCTGTCGCACACTAACGCAGAAAACAGCTCAACCCTTTGGAGGTTTTTCCTCCTGCGGTATCGCGAAAACTAGACTCATCTCGAGAAATGTGTCCAGATTTTCACTCACACACACACTATATTTTCTGCACAATGAGCTCCAAATGAACATGGAGCTGATATTAACTTTCCCATGCTACTAAAGCGTTGCATGTCATTTTTTCAGACCCAATTGCATTTAAAATTATTCCCTTTCAAAAAACAATCTTCCCATCCACTTTTTGGGTGGCTATCATTTCGAGTTTTTAGATGAAATAAGTGCTTAATGTTTAAGGAAGGATAAAGTAATTTAAATACATTAGAAACACAAAGGGCTGTTTGACAAGTACTTTATCACAGGGAGAAGTTAAGATTTCCACAGGATGATCATTTCGAAACAAGAAATAAATAGGATTACTATTGAAGTGGGTGTTGGAATTGGCACCTTAATGCAAATGAATAAGAAAGGGCAAGAAAACTGCTCAATATGATTAAGAAGTAAATAAAAACAGTATATGATCAAAGATGCTGTTGCACAAAAGTATAAAGTCAAAGAATATAATTAGGCCTAGTGACACGCTAAAAGATTTCAATTTTAAAGTTTTAAAGTACAACCACGTTAATTTACTATTCGCACCGTCACCCATTAACATGGACAAAGCTCACATGCCAACAGGTCCTCGGCTCGATACACCTTCCTCTAATCAATGTAAAAAAAAAAGAACAGTGAGGAACCGTGTTTGTACAATGACAAGCTAACTGATAAACACACTGAAACAGGTCGGCACAGCGCCCCAGAGCCAGAGACCACTGCTTATGTGTTTAAACAGCGCTGGTGATATTTGGAAAATAAATAAAGACAAAGGGAATTAAATGAAGCCCAGCCAGCCACAAAAACAAACATGGCTTTTCCAAATCTAATTGCTTAAGATCTGTGATATCGCAGTTTGAAGAGCAGGACGCATACAACTGCTTTCAGGTTTCGTCTATGTGCTACAAACCAAAGGGTCCAAATTCTGAGGAAAAGACAGACTTTACAACCAGGTTAGAACTGTACTGGCAATGTGTGGATAAGATGCTGAGAGAGAGAGAGAGAGATCATTAAACGA
>OMKN01081233.1:7733-20224 GCA_900302345.1 Melanonus zugmayeri
AAGATGGGACCCTGGTGTGAATGTAAACAGAACATGAACGGTTGTTGCTTTGAGGATTGGATGTGTTTTTATTAGTGAACGTGAACGTGAACGTGATGAGTGCAAATGAATAACTAGAGCCTACGTTTATAATTAATTTAACTAGAGCCTACATTTATAATTTATTTAACTAGAGCCTACATTTATAATTTATTTAACTAGAGCCTACGTTTATAATTTATTTAACTAGAGCCTACGTTTATCTTGTCTGAGAGCTTTCTTTCCAGCGGAGTCAGAATCTCACAAACGGTCTCTCTGCGCCTCCTCCTCTTGATGTTGAGTCCAAACGCCTGGAGGTTTAAAACATGTTCATGACTGAAGACGGAGGAGCGATGTGATGTAAAGAATGAACGTGTGAACATGAACGTGTGAACATGAGTGTGTGAACATGAGCGTGTGAACATGAGCGTGTGAACATGAGCGTGTGAACATGAGTGTGTGAACATGAGTGTGTGAACATGAGTGTGAACATGAGTGTGTGAACATGAGTGTGTGAACATGAGTGTGTGAACATGAGTGTGAACATGAACGTGTAGGCGTAGAACTTCAGCGTGGTGTCGTACAAACACCCCGTGATGCCGTGGCTCTGTAGACGAGACGTTGAAATGTCACCTCCCTCCCCCCGAGCAAGGCACCGAAGGGAGAACGATGGCGAGAACCACACCTACTTTTAAGAACGACTTCATGCTCTCCTTCTTCTCTGTGAACTTCACCCTGGGGGCGTCTGCGTTGGCGAGCATGGAAGCGATGGTGCCGGCCACGAAGCCACAGCAGAGCACGCTGGACACCATGATGAAGCTCAGCGCCGTTCTCTGACAACGCATGATGGGGGGGGGCACAGTGACACAAGATGGAACTGACGGACATTTACATTTGGATGTTTTGAACATTAACGGATTAGAAAAAAGAAACAACAAAACATACGTTGGATAATATATGTGTGTGTGATGGTGGGGGTGACGCCCTAAACGAGTCTGAAGTCAACACAGTGACTGTACCATGTACGTGATGTGAGGGTAGATGTCACCGTAGCCGATGCTGCAGATGACAGCAGCAGCAAAGTAGAAGCTGACGCTGTACATCTGGAAGAAGGAAGCTGTGTCTGGAGGAGAAGACGTCCGTTAGTTCTTCACACGTTTGAGGCTCACAGCTGGGTGTTATGACATCACTACTGACCCGTACGGGTGTCTTAATGAAGTATAAGTACAGACCTGTTCACTGAATACTCACCAAAATCAATGGTTATGCGCGTCTCCAGGTGACTGACCCAGGAGAACTTGGAGCAGTTGTGCTTCATGGCGGGCAGCATGTAATTGGACACGTTCCCCGTGTGGGTGTGGTCACCGGGGGGGCAGGCGCCGGCGAAGACGACGCAGCTGCTGATGTGCAGGAAGAGCACGAAGTAGATCAGGAACATGAACAGCGTGACGTGCACTTTCTCCGTGGCGATCCCCGACCGCCTGTAGGAGAAGGCCAGGTGCAGGCGGTGCAGCTGGAGGATGTGCGGCGCCCGCAGGTAGGCGTACAGGTGCAGCGCTACGGTGTTGCCGTAGAAACCGCCGGAGTAGAAGGGCGACACCGCCAGCCAACCGAAGACCTCCCAGGGAAAGCAGCCGATGAAGTCCATCAGGAAGTCGGTCTTGGCGTAGTGTTTGGCCGTCTCCAGAGGGTCCACTTGGAGATGTCCGTCTTGGTAGAACGCCACGTGCAGGCGGACATACACGTCGATCCAGCAGAACAGGTCCAACACATAGCAAGCGATCCAGATCTCTGTCTTCTCGTGGAGGAAGGCAAAGTGCAGAGAGCTGAGAACACTGACCAAGACGGCCAGGAAGATGCGGAACAACTCCCAGCGCACGTATGCCGGGTTGTTGGGCAGAATGGCTCTCCTGACGGGGTCAAAGGGTACATTTAGAATAAATAAACACAACGTCAATCATTATGATTGATCATCTTGTTTGTGTTCCATCGTCTGAACCAACAACTAGACACTGTACGTCCTGTAAACTCACTACTAGTTAAGTTGATTTAGGGAACTGCCGATTTAAAGTAGTCCTTAAGTCAGTGTCTGTTATTATTTCAACAGGTTTCAACAAAGATTTTACCTCATGAGGAAAAGTGATAAACATCTACGAAAGAAAAATGCAAGTCGTTCTGGAGTGTTCCTGTAAAAACAAGAGTTGGTGTTAATGACCAATACATTGCAGTGATAACTATAAAGTAATAATAATAATAATAATAATAATTAGTCACGTGGGCTGAGAACACATCAGGCGAGTTTTGTTTAGCTTCATTAGATCTTCAATCGTTTCTTCTTTGGCTCCGGCATAGATTGGAAAATTTCCAAAGTCCTCAACATCTAGAACATGTGAATTGTGTAAAAAAGCTTTCGATCCAAACTTAAAAAAAACAATCATTTGGTGTTTCTTTGCATAAAGTACTTTTACTTTAGTGATCTTGGTATTTATAGTATTTATTCTGCATCACACTACTTATGTAACATAGTCCAATGCGTTGCTATTATGTAGGAACATCAATCACTACAATATTCTGAACAATTTAGAAACCTTTCAAGGTTGAAAGTTGAAACCAGTCAGCGTTACCAGTGACATGATGGGGTTTGATTTAGTATTATTTAAAGGATCTAAAAACTACATTTTAACATTAAAACAGAGCCTTACAACATCTGGTCTTGCTGGAAAACCGATGACATGGATAGTTTAGCGGGACGCCTTTATTCTTGGCGTCCAGCTGTCGCTCCACAGATTTGCATCCTTTCAGGTTCATGGTTTGTTCAATCCTTTGCACCAGACTGTTGTAGTATTGACTGTTAGAACACAGCTCCTCCATTTGTCTAGAGGAGATACAAGCAGGTTCACCAGAAAGCTCTACAAAGTGAGAGATGATCAAAACACTTGCCTTGGTCATGTCTCTATGTGAGCACATGAGAACACATCATTAATGAATGAGATGTATGAAGGAGAGCAACGTGGTAACGTACGCTTTAATTGCAGGATAGTTGTCCAGAATAGTCGTCATTTTGTCAAAGTCAATCACCAGGATCTCACAGTATGTTTTGGCACGGACGGTCATCAGTGCTTGTTTTGCAAACAGGAACCCGGCCTGAAATCAAATGCAGAAAATATTAATATAATTGTTTAAGCGCTTCTAAATATCAGTGTTTAAAAACCTTTGCCTGTACAATGGAAATGGCTTTGATGTCTTACCTCCCCAAAATACATCTTCTCCCCATATACGCCAACGATCTCAGACAAGTCATCAGTGAGAACCTGAAATCATCACATTCAACTCACTTTGAACCATTAGAGGTTTTTCATTTCACAATATCAAAGCTTTTACCTCATTGAGCACCAGCACCAGGACTGCTGCAGGATACAACTACAAATCAAATTATATTTGTTGTTGCTTTAAATGACGTATGTTGAAGCACACCTGGCAGGTGCCTCTGTTGATGCAGAACAGCTCTCTGGAGATGGTCTCACTGTATTGGATGATCTCTCCTCTAGGGAAGAAATACACCACTGAGATCTTGGCTAGATCCAAAATGAAGTCCTGTCCGGTCTGCTGGAAATATGGAATCTATGAACAAATCAAAACAATGTACAATTGAACATAATGATACACAAACAAGCCATGTTCAGGAACAGATCCATGAAGCAGTATTATACAAAATGCAGAATATAGAAACACGGTTGCTATGGACCCTCTAGATAGAAGTTCTCTAGATAGAAGTTCCCCTCACTCTAGATAGAAGTTCCCCTCGTTCCTTCATCAGGACTATGTGCTGAAGCTCCATCGGCAAATCATGGATCAGGGACGGGCCTCCAGGGTACGCATGGCCCCTGAAAATAAATACATTATATTTGTACACACACACACATATATAATAACACACACTCATAATAATGAAGTCTGGAGGACGTACTGGTACTTGGACCAGAGGAGACTCATATAATCAACCACTCTTCTCTGCAGGGATGCACTGAGGTTGTGGGACTCCATCACCAGTTTCATAGCCGACAGATGGTGCTGGAATTTGACCCTGGAGTGAAGACATGCAAACAAACAATCTCCTTTTGAGTATCGGTTGATTCTCAAACACATGAATGCTGATTGTATGTGTGTTGTTTGCCTTGACGACCAAAGAAACACTTGGAAGGAGTCTGACTTGAAATCTTTTCATTCATGGGCACTATCAGTAGTGTCACGGTTGATCTATTCAAACTGTCTTATGTTCAAACACGTTCCTTCATGAGACACTTCATATCAGGTAAAGGAACATATTTGACTTCACTCTGGTTCACCTGGGGCCGCTCCTGTTGGACATGGTGGCGTAGATCTGACTTATGATGTAGTTAAAAACAAACGAGCCCAGAACCGCAGTGGCCGCAGCGGTGAACTTATCGGACGTAGAATCAGGGACGATGTCCCCGTATCCTGGAAAACACCAACATCTAGTTCACTATGAGGACAACTACTCTCTTTCACAAGTATACGACCTGTAAAACACAACCTTCCCACGTGCATGTTTCTAATTCACATTCATACAAAAACAGGCGACAAATGAAAAAGAACAACATGATGAACGATAATATTACAGCTGTTTCTCACCAACACTGGTCATGGTGGACACGGCCCAGTAAGCAGACACAGTGTAATGATAAAAGTTGGACTTGTAATACTCCAGCCCATTGTTCCACGCCCAGGAGCCCTCATCACACCTACACAAGGAACATGAGTACAGAGGGTTAAACCAACACTACTTTAACGGACACAGAATCATCTCTGTGAACAAGTTCAAATAAATAAAACATTGTGGTGTTAAAATGGTCAATTAGATCAAGTCATTAAATAACTTCAAATAGCAAAACAATCACACAATTGCTTGATAAAAAAATACTAAACTAATGATGTTTACAGTGAGCTCAGTGATTCCCCAGCACGACAACATACATTACTATTGATAACATTACTATTGATAACATGGCAGCGACCAAACAACCAATGAATATGACATGTTATTGAACAACTATCACATCACAAAGCTGTTAAAAAAGCTAAAAAACATGCATTTGATAACTGCTTCTATAGGGCGTCTAGATCAGTCCGTCTCACACGTCTGAACGTTACCTGTATTTTCCGCAGCCAGAGCTGTACATGAAGCCAGCGCAGATGTGCACAACGAAAATGAGCAGGAACATAAATTTAGCTGCTCTTTGCTCCAACAAGTTGTTTTTGATGTCGTTTTCCCCTTTCCCGAAAAACAGACACAACTGCAACAGAGAACATTGGACATTGTGAAACGATATCATCACGTGTCAATCACTCTGCAGTACCTTCCTCTTGGGCTGAGTGTGTTCGATCTCTCGATGATGCGATTGTGTAGCATTTTAGTTACATGATGTTTGAGCGCACGGGTGCACGGCTGACATGCTACCGGTTGCTATAGAGTCATGAGTTGTCGTTCTCTCACCACGATGCTCTGCGCTCACATCACTAGTGGCGACGATATGACCAATTTGATGATTTGCAGTAAACTGTGCAGACGCACACATGGAAACCGAGGCAGTTTAGGTTTTATTCAGTTCACCTTTCTGAGCCAGATGAGTCGATTGAGGCGAGAGTAGCACAACAACTGCCAGTGGAAGTTGGACGGCGCCATGAATGAGAAGAGGTCCAGGGGGAGAACAGCCAGGACGTCATAGTGCAGATTACAAGAGTCTCTGTAGTTCTTAAAGATGGCCGCCATGTCAGACAAGTAGCCTTGCAGAGCAAACAGAGGAACATTGCAGAGTGGTCAGACCACATGACCTCAGCGATTAGTCTCACAAATCAGCATCTCTAATGATTACCATTTGTAGTCAGAACTTCAATCCGCAGATGAACGAAGATGTCAATCATGGCAATGATATCGATCGCCGAGCAAATAGACAGGATGACAGCACCCGATCCGACCTTAAAGAAGCCTGAGTCAGAAATCAGACATCAATCAACAAATACACAGTGACTACATTCTGAAACAAGACTATTTGACAGTGTTGTTCTGAGTGTGTCCATCGGTCGGGGGGGCTCATCAACATCCCACCTGTTGTTTCCTCATTTTTGGTGAAGAAGAGCACCCAGGTGTGGATGAAGATGGAGACTGAGATGCACCAGAACACAAAGACGTTCCAGTTCTTTGCAAACTGGCTTTCTGGTCGAACCGGTCGCATCCAGAAGAACTTGTTCAGCAAAGGAGAAGAATTCAGTGACCTTCAGCTTCTGTCCAATGGGCCTCATTCACCTAGCAGCCATCTTGGCTCTAAACACTAGCTCCACCCAGCTAGTGTTTAGAGCCAACATGGAACCAAGGTGGCCACTAGGTGAATACGGCCAAAGTCAGTGTTTACCACCAGTAGAACTAACAATAAATACGTAACAGAAGTAACACCTGTTAACCGCTCTTGTAGTCATGCTTCACATTATTGTAAAACGCAAGCGAGACTGATTCTAGTTTTTATCTTACGTTGCACACACTGTCGGCTGCTTTGACAGTAGAGGGGACTTTTTTGGATGCGTACTCCATGAAGAACGTGAAGATCCTCTGGTCCCTGGGCTAAAGGGTCAAATAGAGATGGTCAATATGTTTCTTAATAAGGGACAATGAAGACTAATGTTGTCGTCACCTCAAGATTTTCACACAGATCCTTATGGAAGACAACGTTCTTGGGCTTGGATGCTATTCCCAGAGAGAAGGCTTCTCTTATCGGGTGTTTCACAGTGTGCAGCCGGTTTCTGGCTGCTCTTTCAATCTGTAAACGTGCTGTTTAAAGACAAACATGACCAATGTATGACGCTGAAGGAATAACTTGTAGGTGCAGGGTTCAAAAGTGAAGGTCACCTGCACAAATATTTCTTGAATGACTTGAGTAATCAAGGATAATGAAGTACATGCATTATTTAAAGTTCAGTGATACATCTCTATAAAAATGGCCTCTACCTTCGGGATAATCTGCAAACAGTTCAAGCAGATCCTTCCTCTCCAGGACAAAGATTTCACATAGAGTTGCTGCGCTAATCGTGACATTCCTTGGAATGTTGTACAACAAGTGCACCTGAAATGAAAACGTATGTTCATGATGCTGAAGGTAGTTCCCTGCCGTGATGTCATTTTTATTTCCAAAAAAACGCTGAACTGGGTTTTGTTATTTTATACATTGGCAGAATCCGCTTTGTTGGTGTTCGTTTGTGCTAAAAGTGTGACTTTGAGACCTGTTTCGCCGTCAATGTAAGTCAATGGGGGAGAGAAAAACTGGACTATCAAGTTTGAATCTATGGAGCAACTATTGAAGATATATCGCCAATAATTGGACTCACATCACGGCAAGGTAACGACACAACCCAAACCTCTACCAAACCTGATGCTTTAATGAAAGAGATGTGCGACACATACCTCTCCAAACAATGACCCAGGTAACAGAGTGGCTACTAAGTCCGTCTCATCATGGACCTGTTTAAGCATTAGAGTAACTCAGGTAGCAAATCTAAACAGTGTTTTGAGAAAAAACTAAATAAAAAGTATTATTAATAATGGCTTTGAGATTCCCCACGGTCATTATAATATAGCCTTTAAAACAAGTACCTGCACTAATCCATGTTCAATGTAGTAAAGCTTCTGATTTCGATCCCCAGGCTTTACCAAGGACAGCCCTTGGCTATAGATATATTTTTGTATTTTGCAGGACAGGGCTCTCTTGAAGTCACTATCAGTGTCGTCAAAAAGTTTTGTCTGAAAAACAATACAAATTCATACTAATTTAAATGGTGTAAAATGAAGTAAATGTAGGACTTGACTGATAGGGAAAACGAGCATCTTGAGTCTCCTTTGAGAGCTTCATTCAGGAAGCCACCATTGTGGTTGAAGTAGTCATCTATATGAAGGAATCCACTACTAGATTTTACGTCCATGCACTAAAATATTGGCTACTGATGAGTTTACGGTTTCTCCTGCCTTTTCCATTAGCGCTTTGTAAGAAGCAGAAGATATTTCTGTGAGGAGAGGGAAGGGAAGCTCATTCCACAACCCTCCTGGTGTGGTGCCGTTCCGATGGGTCCACAAGTAGGCGTAGTATGTCTCTACTAGTGTTTGAACTTCTTCCGGTAGCCCCATATGTTTCTATGGAATAGAGAGAAAATGACACCAAATCCTTAACAGGAAGCCTTCATTCTCGTAAAAAGGAAGAAAAACAGTTGAATATTATTATCATTATATTATATCACTATTATAAAACTATTGTGTCTCTATAGGTCTTATAATTCACATATTTTTGGATGATTAGATATTGAGTTATTTACTAAATGGCTTGTGTGCAAACAGGCTTAACCCTGGGTAGAAGATTAGTGTGTGGGGCCTCATTGGGATGTTCCTTTAAGGTTGGTGAGATGGTCTTAACACATGGGGCCATGACAACTAATGTCCTGCCCCCTCGCTGCATCTACAGTATTTAACCTGGACTTGCATGTGAACCATGTTCTAAATAACCATTATCAAAATAATGGTTATTAAACATTATCCACACTGTCGAGGAATGATAAGGATTTCAGAAGGAGCCAATAAGATTATCTGATAACTTTAAAACTCCAAAGAAAACATCCATTCATTTTGTACAGGATTAGGCTCCAGTAGGCTCTGTCAGTGTGCATAGCCTAGGTTACATGTTTGGTCACCTGATAGGCCTCTATTGTGAAAGGGAAAATACAAAATTATTAAAATGGAAAAAACCACAACAAATTGATGATGCCTTGTAATTACCATATGATGACGAATGGACTCCATGCGAAGGAAGAACTTCCCCTTTCTAGCGTCCAGATTACTGATGATGGAGCTCATGTCAGTCATGATATAACCGACTGCAAAGACTGCTATTAGCATGATCACTGAAGCCACTGTGGCTTCATGCACTGTTGTAGCATGCAGGTCTCCATAACTACAGAATATATAAGGGAATATAATTAGCTAAACTGATCTAGATGAGTGAAAAGCTCCTTGCAAAAAGTTTCCAAAGCTTTAAAGGAGTTAAGGGAAATAAAAGCATTCACACTAGCGTCCATAATGTGTACTGTTAACTAGCCATTTGTGTTATTGAAATAACTTTCGGAACAACCTTAGAATAAATGTCAATACAAAACCTACCCTACAGTGAATAGTATAATTGCAGACCAATATATTGCATCCATATAAAATAGCTCTTTACTCCATTGTCCTGAAAATAGAGTTTAAACAGAGTTTAACATTTTAAATATTAGGCAACAGTACGTTTACTGTACACCATTGGCATTCCACAGTAGTCAAATCAAGTTTGTATTTAATTTATCAGCCAATCTGTTACTTTCTAGCTTCATTAGGGCCCGAGCACCGACCTCTTGTTGTTCTTTATTTTCTCTGTATTTCTCAACAGATAGTGTAGCATACCTTTTGACCTCAGGTGTATCCAGTTTTCTTCTAAAACCGTACAATTAGTACTGATGTCGCTATACTTTGGATAACATATTTGATAAAACCTAAACAAATTAAACAAACAGTTGTATTACACACTGCAGAGCTGGGCCTCGATGACAATATTTTTGGTTTAACTTCAAAAACATGTAGCATGTAATGTATGTTTTAGGAAACATGTTAATTTAACAGATTCATAGTGAATCAATAATGAGCACATGACCGTTCAAGTTCAACTCACAAGAGGTAAGCAGACAGTTGGACACTGATGACCAAAACAGAGAAGGCATGCAGCATAAAAACATGGATTTTGTTAGTGTCAGGTTCCTTCTGAAAGGACACTAACACAGAAAAACATGAATTTAGATCGATATCTTCATATCATCATTGATTCCATTTGTGTTCAAACTTGTTGAGAAGAGTCACATAAAAACAACCGTCAAACGCACAGATAATGTCAAACATCCTGAAGACTCTGAAGCAACGGTTGAAATGCAGGAAATGCCATTGGGGATATATAAAACTGACGAACTCCAATGGGATCACACAAAAAGTATCGATAAGGAACCATGTTTTGAGGTAGTTTTTCTTCACCAACTGGGCGTCAGTGAAGACCACACCATTGTACTCGTATCCAATGTAAAAACGGGAGATGATGTTTATCAAGAAGACAACATCAAGGCCATATCTGAATCCATGAGTGACCCCAATAGTGGAGTCAAAGAACAGCTGGAAGACAGAAGATATGACAGAAACAAGAAACATATATACAGTATACACACACACTCAATATTATTTATAATCAGTAGTGAGGTAACCACCACCCAATTCTGCATCAATAGGTATAGGCCTACATACATTATCATAGGATGATCCATCTTTTTTCTTGCCAGACCTACCTCAAATAAACTCACTGACACACTTAATAACGATAAAAGTGCCAGAGTTAAGTTCCATTTTCTAACATTTGCGTCTTTGGGAGAGATTACAGAACTATCATTCTGTTTATTAATCCCTCGCTCGTTGTCCTCCTCGACTGTGTAAATATCCTCAATGTCCGTCATATTTACTGTTGAACAGAGCACAGCATTAATATGTCTATTCAAATATAATAATAGAATAATGCTAAAACCTGTACAAAAATGGTAGGTAGCCTACTGTAAGGCCTACTTGTGGGTGTGGTATACTGACCAGAACACAGGAAAAACGTTACACATCACATAGTTTACCACACAATCTAACGTTAACCTTATTTAGATAGGACTCCACAAAGTCAGGTATGGGATCCAACAAGTTGTATACAGTGGTCCCTCGTTTATCGCGGGGGATACGTTCTCAAAATAACCCGCAATAGACGAAATCCGCGAAATAATCAGCTTGATTTTTTACAATTATTATACATGTTTTAAGGCCGTAAAACCCCTAACCACACACTTTTATACACTTTTCTCAGACAGGCATTTCTCTCTCACATTTCTCTCTTACTTGTCTAGCCACGGCCCGCCGGCGGGCCGTTTCCGGCAAAATGAATATTCATTCTTCATTCATTCCTCATCAATATGGTGAATTCTCACCGGATCTGGGGCCTCATTTATAAAACCTGGCGTAGGATTTGCGTGCCAAAGCTTGCGGCTGTCCGCAAGTTCCAAAAGGTACGCACAACGATTTTGTGATTCATAAAGAGTTGCGCACGCATGTCCCAGGCCTGTCCCAAATTATAAATCACAATCACTTCGAAACTTTGCGCACGTGAACGCGCGTTTTGTCCCACCCTTGTAACGCCCGTAGTTGCCTATAAAAGGGCAGTGGCCCTTAATGAATATTCATACTACTGACCATGACGGCGCTGCCTGACGGAGGGCCAATCACAACACGCGGCGGCTCATCGCGTTGCGTTATGATTGGATTAGTGTTTCACACACATTGCGTGTGTACTACACACAATACGGCTAAGCGAACAAAAACAATATATACTTTACCGATTCGCGAAGTCAACAAAGGGCGTTTTATTGAGGATATCTCAAGTTAGCGTGGTTGTAGGACTAAATGCAGCGGCTAGTTTTGTTCGTCGGACCCTTGCCTTGAACTGGATACCAAGATTATCGTAATCGATGATGTTGATCGACTCCCAGATCACATGAAAGGTAGGAAGCGCAGATCTTCTCTCGGTTTGTTTTGAGTGACTCTTCGCACAAAGGCTGTGTTTGCTCTCGCTGTGTGTGTGGTTGCGTTACATTCGGGAGACTCGCAGCTTTCAAACGAGGTGTAGCCTGAACAGGGGCCTCATTTATAAAGCTCACGTACGCCAAAAAGAATGCGTACGCCACTCCTACGCAAATGTACCGATTTATAAAAAAGACACTTGGCGGGAGAATTGCGTACAAAGTCACTATCTCTACGGTACCTCTCACCCATGCGTACGCCAATTCTGGCGAAATGAGAAACAGCGAACCTAATGGCAAAAGGGTGAAACCAGAGGAACAGAGAACATGCTACATGTTAAGAACATGCTACATGTTAAGGATTGTCAGCCAGAGAGCGCAAAAAATAATGATGCATTTATTCTAATGATTATAATAGCCTAGTCCGTTTTTCCTGATTTAGTCAATGAAAATCATATTGTATATTGGCCTACTGCCCAGCGAAAACATGTTTTAATTTAGATACAAACATAAACATGCTTTATATAAATGTAGCCTACCCGTTCTTGTGCCTGCTTTTGTTTATATCGCAAAACTCAGGATTAAATCTTACCTACAAAGCGAACTCGTTCTCTGCTTTCATTTTCATCATCATACCTCAAACGATAAGCACATTTTTAAGTATCTAATTGCCAGCTATCCTGTTTTTCTGACAATCAGCATTGTAAGTGGTTTCACGTCTGCATTTAATCTAACGGAGTCATCGTCTTCTCTACCCATACATAAAATCCATCATTCATTCATTCATTCATTCA
>OMKN01081237.1:3695-17830 GCA_900302345.1 Melanonus zugmayeri
TCTGCTCCGGGGCGAGGTCATGGGCGCGCTCCGAGATGAAAACCTGGATGTCGAAGGCCGCGTCGATGACCTCGTTGGAGCGCGCCGTCAGGGCTTCCTGGAACTCCTGATGTAGATGGGAACAGACGTAGTGGTAGTGTTGGAAGTAGGCTGTAGTAGAGACAGTAACTAACTAACTAACTCAAATCTTGTGTGTGCAAATTCAATCCGAGAATAAACTGTCATGGGAGTAGAAAGCTGCACTGTCATGGTTCAAAAGATTATCTTAAAATGGCAAAAACACATATTTCATGGGTATTGAACACTACTGTTATTGTACATTGATCTTAACTACTATTTGCATTATGTACCTTGCAGAGCTCCAGTTGCTGCATAATCTGATCTACAACGCTATCTTTCTCCTCCTTCCCTGCCATCGCTCCATCCATTTTGGCCTCCGTCCCCCTCAACCAGGACAGCAGGTTCTCCACTCGTCCTCCCAGGTTCTTCTGCTCCGTTGTCACAGCCTCCTGAAACACGGGAGAGATGGAGTGTTGATGGAAAGTTTTTTGTTAGAATGCAACTCATCTTGGAGAAAATCTCAATCCTGCTTCAACAAACTGCGAGCAGAATGAATACAACCAGGTAATTTGACTAAAACAAGAAATAACAACATTAAAGACACCACTCTACTTCGTGTTTCTATGAATCTCCTTTACCTTGTAAGAGTCTCTGTGGTCTCGTAGACTCTGTAGAATGGTCTCAGAGACTCCCCGGGCGGACTTGTACCCTCTGGCCAGGCTCCGCCCATCCTTCTCCAGAGCCAATAGGAGCTGAGGTGGGACATCGGCGGGGCGTGGCTCAAGCAGTTTGGCGGCGGCCTCCACTTCCTTATTGACCTCAGGCTCCAGGTCCTTCAGCTCAAGGCCCAGCGCCTAAGAGATGGTTATTCATTGTTAAATCAGCTTCGTCTATGGTCTCACATGCCTGCAGTGCACACTACCAAAGAATCAGACCCAAGTCCTAAGATCCAAACATCATAATTCCAAAACTGAACAAAAGGGTCAAATACGCTGTGTAATATCAGTAGACAAAGTAATTATGCAGATTTGTTTACCTCTGTCTGTCTGATGATGTCATTGAGAGAGATGAGGCTGCGGCCAATAGACTGCTGCTGCTGCTGTTTGAGGCAGACCTCTATGTGCCTCACCATGGAGACGAGAGCCACAACTCTTTGGTCATGTTCCAGGCATTCCTGCCGGATCAGTGATGACTGCAGGGAAAAGACAAAAATTGTAATCTTAAATTTAAGGACAACGGAAGCAAATTAGTGAAGATATAAAGGAATAACTTATGTGATAACACGTCAATGAATAATTAAAAATGTTGCATCTAACCTTAGCAGAACCCTTCTCTTTCTTCATCTTTATTTCTTCATTGTTCTCCTCCTTCTCCTCCAAGCCCTCCTCCCCACTGCTCTCTGTAGCCGTATCAAACTCTGGTATCTCAGCTAACTCAGATTCTGTGGGAATGTCCTCCAATGGTAAAGGAGACTCTGTATGTGTCTTTTGGCCTGTTTGACTTGGATGAGGACTTTCAACTTGAGGTCTCTGCGTTTGCCCATTTTCCCCCTGCAAATGTAGGTTCTGATCGTGTTCCTCAGCATCCAGTGATGTAGCATCAGGTTGTAAGTGTGATTTGTTAACTGCCTCATAAGAGGTGCCAACAACATCTGCAGCACTCCTGGCTTTTGAATCAAAAGACTCCTCAGCTGTGAGAACTACAGGGTGTTGGTGCTCTTTAACATGGAGTTGATGTTCCTTCATTTGTTCCCCAACAGAATCAGTCTCAGCTGTTTGTTGCTTTATTTCTTCTTCAGCACACTTAATCCCAGCGATTTCTAAAGGTAGCTTTACTTCTTCTCCAACAGACTTAATCCTGTCTTTTAGTAAAGGTTCCTTCATTTCTTCCCCTGCAGAGTCAGTTTCAGCTATTTGTACATGTTCCTTGACTTCTTCCTCACCAGATTTAACGCCAGACATTTGTAAGGATTTCTTAAACTCTTCTCCAGCAGACTGATTCCCAGCTAATTGTAAAGGTTCCTTAATTTCTTCAACAACTGACTTACTTCCAGCTATTTGTACAGGTTCCTTAATTTCTTCCACAACAGACTTAATCCCAGCTATTTTTAAAGGTTCCTTAAATACTTCTCTGACAGACTTTGCCTTGTCCATGGGCTGTGCTGATGCACAGATTGGTCGTTGTAAAGCTCCATTAGTAGCTTTGGCATTAACTGTAGAAGTAGCCATCTTGTAAGTGTCATCACTGCTCGAAGGCCTAGCAACATCACCGTCTGACTTCACATCTTTCCAATTTTCCCCTTTCTGGTCATTACTCTGAGCTTTTCTTTCTAAATCCACTCCTGTTGTCTTGGTAGGGATTGTTGCCATCACAACTGCATCAACAGCCAATGGCTTTGCAGCAGGTTCAGCATGGTCTGCAACTTTTGTAATGTTGGACTTTTTGTTTTTCTTGTTCCGCTTCCCTTGCTTAGTCTCTTTATGCTGGTCTGGTGAAGCTGTCTCTTCATCTTTTGCCTTTTTAACTCCACTGCCATGATCATCTTTCTTTTTTGATAAGGTATTAGGTTCTTTAAGGTCTACGCTTGAATCATCTGTGATATTTGGCTCCTCCACAACTTCCTTGACAACCAAATTCTCCTCCTCTCTGCCACTGGTCTTTCCCATCCATTCCACCTTTGGCTTAGCATCAGGCTGTTTGCTGTGATCGTCCTCATCAGTTCTACCCTCAACATCAACTATTTTAGTCAAGGGAGTTTTCATCTTTCTCAAGGGAGTTTCCATTTTAGTCACAGGAGTTTGCATCTTTCCATCTCTAGCATTCCCCGCTTGGCTCTCCTTCTTGTGCACCTCCTTGCGTAGCGCCTCCAGCTCTTCAGCTGCTTGCTTTTCTGTCACTCCCTTCTCAAACACCTTCTTCAATATGCTCTCCTTTGCCTTCAGTATCAGGGCTGCCTTCTCGTTCTCTGGTAGATTGGATTTCCCAGGTCTCTGTGCACCCTTCTGCACACTAACGCCAATCTCTTTCTTGCCATCCATCTGCTCCTTTACAATTTGAGCTCTTGTCGTGTCTGGTTGCTCTACGTTAGCATTGTCTTGCTGATCATCTTTGGGTTCCAGAGATACTGCAGCTGCGTCAACCCTCCCATTAATCTTAAGTTCACTATCCTTTACATGGAGATGTCTTCCGGGTGCTGATTCTAATATCTCAACCTTCTCTGGTAATGAAGCAACAGTGACTTGAGACTGCCCACCCATTTCTGCATTAGTTTGCTCAATTTCAGATACATTATTGTTTTTCTCTAAAGGTAGTGGATTACTTTCACTTTCTTTACCCCTTCCTTTCTTCTTATTCTTCCTCTTTTTCTTGCCTTTGGCTTCAGCCTCTTTATCTGAAGCAGTCAAACTCTGGTCTGAATGCTTCACATCGGTTTCCTCTTTGGTTTCAATCTTTTCAGTTTTGTCCTCCTTCAGTTCTACTCTCATATCTCTTTTCCATGCTTCATCACATTGTTTTGTGTATTCATGTTTTAGAGAAAGCACAGCTACACCCATGCTTTCCTTGGGTTCTCCCTCCTCCCTGACATCATCTGCTGTAATGTCATTCACGGTTTCATCATTATCACCTACATCAAGCACTGACAAAACCATGTCACCTACGGGCCTTGCCTTGATCTTGTCAGCTGTTGCAGGTTGGTCCACTGATCTTCTCAACTGTTCTGCAACTTGTACTTGAGAAGTTGTGTTGAATGTTTCAGGGCCTGATTCCTGGTGGGGTTGTACTGCTGTGATATCAGAATCTCTGCTCTCTTTTTGTGATCCGACAGCATGGCTGTCACCAATTGGTGATGCCTCACCTGGCCCCTGTTTCAGCTCTCCTTTCTGAGGTTTGATCTCATCAATTGCTTGCTGTATCCTTTTTCCAACATTGTTGGCAAACTTAGCCAACAGGTCAATGGATGAGTCAGACTCAGTGAGTGGCTGCTTTCCCACAGTCAATTGCTCATTTACAGTCTCTTGTTCTATGGTGGCCAATTGATTGGATATAACAGAATCCGATTGCTTGTGATCCACCTTTTTAGTCACCAAGCCTTTTTCTGGCTGCTCTACGAGTGGAGATGTTGACGCAGAGCTTTCGGCTGACCATTTTGCCTTGCTGCTGGCTACTGAGGAACCTGCAACAGGGCTGTAGGTACTGTTTGAGGAAACCACTGGTGTAGAACTACCCTCACCTTCATCTATTTCTACTGAAGTCCCGCTGTCCTGAATATCAAAGGCCATTTCACTTGAGATTAGCCCTGCTATGATAGCATCATCAAGACTTGCCACTCTTTTACCAGTGGCAGGATGAATCAGGCCTCCTTTGGTGATCTGGCTGATGGCTATCACTCTGGCCATATCTTCCTCAATCAACCCTTTCTCAGAGGCTTCAGGCAGAGGGAGCCTATCTCCACTGATGACATCAATGATCCCCCCACTGTCGGCCTGGCTTTGAAGCAGCCTCAATGCTGGCACTGGGTCAACTTTGCCAATAGCAAAGGCCTGATTTAGTGTCAACTTGTTCCCCGTTTGCTCATCCTGAATACCGCAGAATTGTTTCACCTCCAGGAATCGATTTCCTGTGTTAAGATCTATCTTACCCTGGTTTACTAGGTCAGAATAAGGTACAATACGACTGGATCGGGGATCAATTACCCCTCGAGTTACACCAGCAGAAGCCATAGCATCCTTAGCAACTTTCTCCTCAAGCAGACCCTTAGAAACGGCCTCTGTCAGTGTCAGTTTACATCCAGATTCTGGGCTGAAAATGGCTCCCGTTGAAGCTTGGAAAAGAGCAGCCTCTGGGTGTGATAAAAGGCTGATGTTTCCCTTGTAGACATACTGCAGTTCCTCTAGCCCAGGGGCAAGGGAACGGTCCACCAGTCCTCTCTCCAAAGCATCAGAAACAGACAGCCTTGTTCCTGAGGCATGGTGTATTATACCCCCTTCAGCAACCTGCTTTGACAGTGCCTGATAAGCCACCTCTGAACCAATCAATCCCTTCCGAATGGCGCATTCCAGTGGAACAGGAGACCGAGTTTCAGGGTCAACAATGCCTTCCATTTGTAGTTGTAATGTGGCTTTGGTAATGGCCATTTGTGGTTCTGTGGCCTTTCCCTTGTAAGCATTTTCTAATGCCACCAGTGATTCTATCTGATCCTCCTCGATCAGCCCCAGATTAGCTGCGAGGGTAACTGAAACTTTTTCATTCCTATTTAGATCAACAATTCCCCCAGAGACCACCTGGGCTTCCAGCAGACGAGCAGCAGTGTTGGAGTCAATCAGGCCTTCCTGAGCTGCCGCTCTCATCCCACAGATCTTTCCTTTTTCAACATCTACTATACCAGCTAAGCTTTTATCAGACTTAAGAACACTCCACATTAGGTCTTCATCGTGAAGGTCTTCCTGCATTACGTCCTCTAAACTGAGTAACTCACCACTAGTGGCATCTAGGAATCCACCAAAAAGACCAGCCTGGGACATTAGTTTAACTGCTGTGTGGCCTGGGAGGATTCCCTGGGCTACAGCCTCATCTGGGAGCAGCCTGTCTCCTTCCTCTGTCAGAAGACCACCCTGTTTAAGCTCTATGGTTAACCTCTCCATTTCAGCATCCTCCTCAGTTTTATTTGTCTCTGTGTTATGGTAACTAAACTGGGACTTATAATCCACTGCTTCTGGCTTTTGGACACTTTGAGCATATTCCATAGTTGTTTCGTCTTGGGAGCATCTTGAATCTATAGTTTTAGAATGTTCTACGGTGGACAGATCCTGTTCTACCTCAGCATAGTTTGTTTCTGTATTTACTACAGATGACGTTAAGATCTCTTGGTTTATAGATTGTGAAGTGTCAGTTTGTTTTGAAGGTGAACTACCTTCTCGATTACGCGCCTGTTCACCTGACTTTTTTAGAGGTTTTCTTGCAGAGTTCTCTGAACATTCCAGAGGAGCCATTTCTTTTTCACCTTTTGCGGTTTTTGTGATTTTGTGGCTCTCACCTTTCTCTTTGATGGCTGGCTCTATTTTCTGAGTTGATGTGTGCTGCAATGCTCTTTCACCTACACCAACATTTTTACTTTCTTGATTAGTTATGCCATTTCGTTCAATGATATTACTAGAGGAGACATCCTTTGTGATCGCTTGACAGCTTGTCTGTTCAAGTTCCATTGTTTCTTCTTTCTCTCCCTCTGCACTCAATCCTACTGTTCTGATACTCCCTATGGTCTGCTTTGAACCAGGGATCAAACTACTTCCTTCCTGAACTTGATATACAGGGGAAGAGTCTACAGATACCAGCCCAGTAGCTTTAACCAACTCCACCAGCTCAGCTTCTAAGAGTACAAGGCGTTTTCCAGAATGGGCATCCACGTAGCTGTGAGTCATCAGGTGAAAAAGTAACCTATGCTTTGCTTGTTCTTGTGGATCCATAGAATCCATCGGAGTAGAGTCCCAGAAATGTCCTGTAGTTAGAGATCCAGGGGATGGGGGAGAAGGAGATGAGCTGGTGGAACCCCAGCTGAGGCAATTCATAGATGGAGTACTCGATGGGTTCATGTAGGGGAGAACATCAGGGATATGGATCTCGCTTAGGACTTTGGCTACACTAGGATCCAGGGCTTTTTCAGATGCTTGGCTAAGAGATACCAAGTGAAGTGCTTCTGGGTCATACAAGGCTCCAACAACATGACGCTGCCCCAGGATATTTCTCACCAGATCTTCTGAGATTACTCCCTGCTGTAGGGCCTCAGCAATGGGCAGTAGTTCTCCAGATTCTGGCCACAGCATTCCCATGAAGGACCACAGGGACTCAAGTACCAAAAGAGCCAAAGAAGCAGACAAAAGATCCCTGCGGAGAGATTCTTCTAAGCCTAGACGCTCACCACTGTGAGGGTCCAGTATTCCTCCAGCTTGGAGCTGCCGTGCTAGCATAGTGCAGGCCAGATCCCGATCCATCAATCCATGGCCAACAGCCTCATCAACGGTTAGACGATGTCCAGAACATGGGTCAACAATACCGCCAGCAAACAGCTGAGCTTCAAGTAGCCTCACAGAAACATTTTGGTCGACCAGTCCTTCTTGAATGGCACGGAAGATGCCCACTTTTCTTCCGGAACGTAGGGAGATGGTTCCTCCAGATTGCTGTTTGACAGGCAGGAGATGAAGGCCAGAAACTTCATGAATTACACAACGTCGCTGTAGATCAGACAGGCTTAATTGTTCTGCTGTATTCGGGTCGATGAGCTCCCGGCGTTGAAGCTGTGATTGGAGCTTATTGGAGATTCTTAGAGGCAAAAGAGCCTGGTCTACTGCTATGTCCAAATCCACCAGTCCTCCACTGGGACATCTCAAACCTCCTGTATTCATGTGGACCTCCAGAATACGGAGACCCAACTGCTCACTGATAACCCCTTCCTCTATGGCTAAAGCCACTGGCAGCAGACGTTGCATCTGTCCCTCTTTTGATTCTGTCAGATTCACCAGATGCAAGGCCCTTTCCAAGTCAGACAGTGATTGGCTGATGTGGATGTCTATCAGACCTTGGGCCAAGGCATGCTCCAGTGATAGGCTGAGAGGGGAGTCAGGCTGGAGGAGCCCACCAGTGGAGATGAGTTGGGATTCCAGTAGGATGCGGCAGGTTTCCTGGTCAATGAGCCCGCACCGGGCTGCTTGGAACACAGAAAAGGTATCCATGGATCCCAAGTTGATGACTCCGGCAATAACCGCTTGTTTCTATAAAAATGGAAAAGTTACAATGAATACATGTATACTAGAATCTCAGTCTATAACAAATGTGTAAAATATTTGAATGTGAATCTATAACTACACCTAAAAAGACGTAAAACCCACCACCATGTTATTAATTACAAAAAAGAAAGAATGAAAACGCATTATTTGTTAACATATATCTAACACAAAAAAAATCACCGTTCACCGTTTATTAAATCATACGTACAAAAAAAACACTAAGCATGCACAGCTATGCAACAACAAACACCAAAACAAAACTTAAGCAAGAAAGATAAACCAAAAAAAAGGCCTCAGAAGGTGAGGGAAAGAAAATGCGGTATGACACAGTAAGAGAGAGAGAGAGAGCGAGCGAGCATCACTTACCGTACAGGCTATCGTGGGCAGAGCGAGGCGTGACAGGTGAGAAGTTAGCTGTCTGCATGCGGTATTGTACCTTTGACCTGAACCTTATAACTCATAACCCAATGCTACTAAACTGACTAAGGACTCATTAAAGATGGCTACCGCATTTACTCCATCTCTGGTTTTGAACTCAGATGTCCTCTGGGAATCTCCAATGGCAGCTGTTAGTGGTTGTCAAGCAAAATGCTGGTTTAAAGTTTCACACAAAAATAATTTGCATTAGACAGCACAAACAAAACACAGACAAACACGCTCATACACTCATACAGACACACACACACGTGACCTGGACACATCATGCTCAAAACGGTGATGTGAGTACGTTGCACAGCTGGCCTCTGGTGCACTTACACCCTAAACTCACACCTTCAAAATCAAAACCTTGTGTTTCTTATTCCCGGGGAATAAGAAAATGGCCCGCCGTTCACACAGCGGTCCATTTTGAGGTATTCATGTTAACAAGCATTTAAACTGCTAAAAGTAATCCTGAAATCCACAGCCTATTAAGTTCAACTCCAAGTCATCAGGCTATACATAGACATCTTCACAAGCCTGAACACACAGCCTGCACGTGTTCTTGCACACAAGCAAACAGCTATTAGATAACTATTACCTTCATTAATAATGCTCTAATCATCTCATGCCAAAAATACAAAAAATGTGGAATACCACAACAGTGACTTGAGTGTATGAGATCTACAATGTTTACACACACAAATGAAACCAATGGAACATGTTACTACTACTACTACTACTACTACTTTATTCTACAATTAAACAATTAATTATATGGTTTAAAACATTTTGGTGCATCCGTTAGCGAATGACACGAATGGCAGAAATGTCTTCTAACTAAATCAAGGCTCTACGGCTATAACTGCTAGCATGGCAGCACTACCCTACTGACGCACCACAAAGGCCACAGATTAGCCATGTTAGCAGTTAAGCAGATGTGTTTCATGATCATGACGATGATGACGACGACAACGACAACAATAGTGAGCTGATGAAGATGATGGTGGACGTGTGAAGGATGAAGGGTTTCATGACATGAGAAGATGAGAGATGCAGACATCCTGGAGCGGCATGTGTGATAGAACAACACTCCATGCTACGACCCAGTTCAGACAGAGCAGTCCAATACATTCTGTGTCCACATGCAATCAGCTTATTTTTTCAAAATGAAATAAGCTCAAATCTATATTTCATCAAAACTAATTTTGATAAAATATAGTCAGTCAAAACAAACATTTAAATATATTACAATAAATACATGCAAATTGCTCCTTCTGGTCCTTCCTCAGCAAAGCATGTAATAAATAAAGTGAATTAAAGAATAGACTTTTTAGATGTTTTAGTGAATTGCTAGTGTCTGAAAAGGGTTGGAGGAGTTAAACCAAACAAACTCCATGATGACGTCGATGTCATTACTACACATGGTGATCGAGCAAAACACACATCATGCAATTTGTTATATACAATGTTCACACGTTCCTCACACACACACACACCCTCTCTCTCTCTCTCTCTCGCGCTCTCTCTCTCTCTCAGCAGGCGAGCACACTTCAGAAAAGCCACGTGCTATAAGTGGCGACATTTTGCAGACAAACATCAGCGTGACTGCACCATTTTCGGAAGCCTGCATGAAAATAAAACGCACATCTCTGAAGATCTCGTCCATCTGGGCAGCCCAGACATCTTCTTTACCTCCAAGTCTTTACTGTATCCAACCCCCACCCCTTCCTCCACCTTCCCCCAGCGCAATTCCCTCCCACTCGGTTTTTTGTAGTGTCTGGTTCTCTCCGACTTTTTTACCTTCTTCTCCTCCTCCTTGGCCAGTTGGTGCTCCAGATGTTGGAGCTGCTGGCTGGAGCTGTCACACAGCTGGCTGTAGGTGGACGTCAGCTCCTCCAGCTGGGCCCTGACCCGGGCACTCTCCTCTGGGGACAACCTGGACGGGAAACCACAGGGGCCTCCGGAGTTAATATGAGGACTTAAAGGGCCCACGAGGTCTATATTATTTTGTGTGTGTGTGTGTGAGGGGGGTCTGTATTAATGTGTGTGTGTGTGTGTGTGTGTAAGATCTTACTTGCTGGCTTGTTTAGACTGTAGAAACACCTGGGTGCTCCTGATGGCTTCGGCCACCTCATCCTTCTTACCAGAGAGTTGTTCCGTGATGGCCTGAAAACATAAAATAGAAAACTCTTAGTTCAGGTGCATCCTATAGCGCTTACATTTATTTAGGTAAAATGTGAATGGAATATCATGTAATGGAAGGGCACATTTGTTTACAATACATATTTATTAACCATCTCTCAATGACATTCCAGAATATTTGTCTGTAATAAGTTAGGTTTTAATGTATCAAATCAAATGTATTTATAGAGTACATTTAAAACTACCTGCTGAGCAGCCAACGAGGACTCAGCATTGGGGCCCAGGCTCCGGCCTTGAAGACCTTTCACCCAGCCCAGGAGATCTGAGACCTGGCCCACCCTGGCCTGCTTCTCCTCCTCCACCTCTTTCTGCACACACACAGACAGAGCCGGTACAGTACAATGAGAGAGGGAGATAGAGAGAATTCAGCAGAAAGAAGAAATGCAACACTTTTGTCATGTACACTTTCCGAAGTAAACGAGCAAAAATATAGACGCGTGTAGAAGACACAGATGTGGAAATATTAAATAACAAAAAGTTCAACCTCTTCCTCCTCTAGTCTCCTCAGAGCATCGCTGATGTACTTGACGTGTTGTGTTGTCAGGGTAACCAAGGCAGTGTAGCGTGTTCGCAAGTCCATGAACTACAGACACAAGCAGACAAATGCATTCATTAATTTGAATGATTGATACATTCAGGCATACATACTGGCAGAGAGAAATGTGGAGAAAAAAAGAGAGAGATAGAGAGAGTTGAATTAATGCTGATTTTAATCGTAAGACAACAAAAACGAATGAAAGAAAAATAAGCATGATAAAAGTAAGCATAATAAAAAGGAATTCTAGAAATGAATAGGCTTAGCAGCTAGTAATGTCTAGAGCAGCGATTCCCAACCTGTGGGCCGCGGCCCTCTGGTGGGCCGTGATGGTACTGCAAGTGGGGCGCCAAAATAATTTGCAAAACTTTAAAAAGGTTTAAAAACTAATTTCATAGATTTTTTGGTGATATGAACGTATCTAATTTGCCCTGCGTTGCTGCCGCCAGCCAGACTACAGTCGTAATGTTTTGTGTCAGTATTTCTGCTAAAATCACATCCATGGCTAAAACGTGCTCTGAGAACACAGACACACACACACATTTGGCGTCCTTATTATTTATGGTCGGATGTGGGCCCCACATTTTTTGTGGGCCTTGAGTTGAAAAGTGGGCCTTGAGTTGAAAAAGGTTGGGAACCGCTGGTCTAGAGGCAAGTTGGCATTCGCCTTTTGTCCCTCCTCTCTCTCCTTACCTCCTGAGAAATGGTGTCCGAGGAGGAGTGCATCCTCCTCCTCTTGAGGGAGGACTTGTGGGTGGATTCCACAAAGGCTCTGTAGGTCATCAACTGTAGCTCATAGTCCTACAGAAACACAGAGTGGAGAGACAGTTAGAAAAATGTGTATATTTCATCATTGTTCATGATGAGCGGTTACGTAGAAACATTGTTTTATGAAACGAATACGTACCTTGACTGAGATACAGTACTGTTTGGAGTGAGTTTGGCACTCATCTAGTTTGGTCTGGTTTGCTTCGATCTCAACTACCAAGGCCTGGGAAAGAATCGAGGCACAGCCAATGTAAAACATGAATGCATTTCCAGCCAAGTGTTGTTCATGAAGGGTTACTTCTCTTTCATACTTGAAATATATCTCAAATATTGATTTTCCATTTTCTTTCTGAGAAATCAATTCAATCTACTCAGCGTCATGTGGTTCTGTGTCCACTATGATACTGACCGTCTGTTGAGCCAGTTGTTCCGACAGGGCCTTGCTGTCCATCTGTCCCGGCTGCGTGTTCTCCTGTCTCTCCGTGGTCTCCTCGATCCAGCGGATGAGGCCCGAGTGTCCGTCTCTGTATTGCTGCAGGGACGAGCCCAGGCCCTCCAGGTCCGCACGCCTACAACAACACGCACCGTTTCACCAGTTAGGAGACGCACTTATACAAAGACACTTACAGTCATTAATGAGCAGGTAGGGGTTAGACAGTCAATACAGATAGAAGGGCTTTAAGGAGCAGGTAGGGGTTAGACAGTGAATACAGAGACAGGTCATTAAGGAGCAGGTTGGGGTTGGGATGCCTACAGGTAAGGATAATTGGGGATCGAACCCAGAACCTTTCGGCCTAGAGTCAAAAAACCCTTGGCACTAGGACTACCCTGGCTCATAGCTTCCCTCTATTTGACCAAGTATCCCCTCTCCCTTCCTTCCTGCAACCTTCCCTCCCCCGCTCACCGTGTCTCCATCTGCCTCTCCACGCTGCTCCACCTCTCTGCCATCTGATTGGCTCTCTCCTGGTAGCGCTCCAGCTCTGGGCTGCGCTCCAGGTGGAGCCGGGCCAGCTGGGCACCCGCCTCCTTTGCCCGCGCCACTTCCGCCTGCAGCGAGTGGAGAACACCGTCCTGCGCACCCAGTTCCCCCTGCCACGTCTACAAAGAGGGGGGAGGAGGAGGCGGAGGGTTAGAGGAAGAAAATGCATTTTAGGTTAGATTAGATTAGAGCCACTCTGCTCTGCTCTACTATGCTCTGATTTTAGAGACGGGGTGGAGAGGAGAGAGGTAGAGACAGAGAATTTCAGGTGGTGGCCAATTGCTTTGAGTTTGTGCATTAAGTTTCCATCACAGTTAACACTTTGAAACAATTGGTTCACAGTAAGTGTGTGTGTGTGTGTGACTCTCACCGCTAGCTGCTCCTGCAGGTCACGTATGGCGGCGGTGTCGGGGGGGACGGTGTCCTCGTCGCTCAGCCTGCCCTCGTACTTCCTGACCAGGCCCTCCGTGTCCTCCAGCCGGCTCACCAGAACATCCACCGTCTTCAACCTGGAGGTCAAACGTCAGCCAGAGAGAGAGAGAGAGAGAGAGAGAGAGAGAGTTAAGGGAAGACAGAGAGTGGGCAAACGTGGCATCATGTGACATAAGGCTTTTGTTATTGTCGGCATCCTCAATGAAACAATAAAAAATCTCACGTTTTTCTACTGCTAAAATAATTCTCTGTCTAGCGACCAACTGATGCTTAACTTAACTGATGCTGGTACCGTCCTACAGAGGGCGCTGTAGTGTATTGGCCTATAGTTGATTACCATTAACTATGTTCTGTTCAGCCACTTTAAAAACAGCCCTACTGTTTTAATTGTGTCAGTCAGTCTGTCAATCGCTATCAAATGACCTAAACAAGCAAAGCAGCACTAAATATAACACAAACTCCCACTAATAACTGTGTGTGACATCCAAACAAAAGTGCACTGACTTTTGCAGGAAGACGTGGGAGAGGTTGTACAGTTTGTCCATCTTCTCCACGGCCTGGTTGAGCTCGGAGCGCAGGCCCGGGACACTGGAGGAGGTGGGTTTCTCCTGGAAGAAGCCCACGCAGCGGCGGGACACCTCCCCCATGCTGGACTGCAGCGCTTCCAGCTCCGCCTGCAGCTTCTGGGTGGCGGGAATTGGGGGATGGAGGGAGTCCACAAACAGTGTTTATCCATGAGAGGCCATGGGAACGCTAAACCAATTTCAAAATGTTGTTTTCTGTTGTTAATTATTCTCTATGGTTATTATTTTTGTTTAATTTCCATTATATCCATTATCTTTTGGACAGTACAAATATTAGGAATGTATTTTTATTTACTTATTATAAGTAATTTAGGACTCTTTCATCTAAAGAAAACATATTGTACATATTTATTAAGTACTTATTATTACTTATG
>OMKN01081240.1:0-20573 GCA_900302345.1 Melanonus zugmayeri
TATTAATATATGAATATATAATCATTTATAAATATAAACCCAAATACTTACTGATCTCTGGTCCGGTTCAGGAGATGAGCCCTTCTCTGCAATTCTCCTTCTGTAAGATACACAAAAACATATTGATACCACACACACACACACCACACACACCACATACACACACACACACACACACACACACACACACACACACACACACACACAGAGGAATTGGGTCGTCAACAGCTTCCCTTTTTTTTTTCAATTACCGGTAGTGAAAATGTTCCCCATACAGCATTTAATGAAAACCACAAGCCACAGCAGAGAGCTACGCTATGTTGCCCGATGCGCACATTTGCCCAATTGGAGGTAAAAATTATTTGGTTCAAGGAATATGCTTTACCATCATTCCCTACAGCGCCCATCAGCGTCGTTTAATTAATTAATTAATCAATTATTTAACGCACACATCTCGTTTCTGGACTATTTCTATAGACGGGAAAACATAGGTTACAGGTTTGACTTTTTGGACTAAAAAGGTTGATAATAAGTCGTGTTCATAACGCCTCGTTCGGCAGCAGCCCATCATGAATATGTAACGGTGCGGAGGACATGCTCTTCTCCTCTTACCCATCACACACGCCCGCGCGCATCGTGCACCGGGGAAGGAACACGGTCAAACACACGCCTCGGTACTTCTTACGGCCAAGGTGAGGCGTTTCATTATCAGAGAATCCCTTGGACAAATCATCACAAGCGATTCTTTTTTTTCTTTCTTTTTTAAAATAAAGCATGTGGTCCACCGTAAACAACTTAGTTTACACACCCAGCCTGTGTGCGTTAGTTAAACGCGTTAAATATCGCCTAATATCAGGTAGTATTCAATAGTTTTCAAATGCATTTTTTGTGTGTGTCAACGTTACCGTGATCTGACAATTAAGGAAGATGGCGAATTACCTGTGAGCTATTTTTGTGAATGAGCTCGTCCCCTTGTTCCTTATTTTGCGCGATGAGTTCCGTTTGCGCTAAATTTCATCGGGATGATTTCTCCGCGTGACCTTTGTTTCAACGGGCGGGCGCGTGCGTTTAATATCAGTTTGAGTGGAAAATCACCAGCGGCTCCTCTGTGCAACAGGAGACCTGATTCTTAAAGAGACAGCTCACCGGTGATGGGTCGTCCGCGAACGAGTTCACACGAACCCCCCCGAGTAGGAAATAAAGTTAGATAATCATACACATTCCACATCTGTTATTAGGAGTGATTAACAATCAAGAGTGACTGACGTAGGCCACCGTAGCCTTATGTCCAGCCATGTCCAACTACTAAATACTACCCAGCGTAGAACAAAAAGACAAAGACAATTATTATACAATTCATCATCAAATAAATGGGCACTAAATAAACCGATGTTACACATGTTGTAGGAAAACATGAATAAAACAAAGAGCCGATTGGGAGCCGAAAGAGCCGGCTCTAATTGGTGAGCTGAGCCAAATGATCTGACTCACTAAAAAGAGCCGGAGCGCCCATCATCACTACAGCTCACCCAAACGTGCGCGGTGCGTTCACTTATTTTGTTCGCAAAGTGCGTGTAGATAACCGTCATGGAAACCAGAGCATCTAGAGAAGAGCCGAGGTCGGTATGAAGCTGGATGCCTCACACAACTTTGCAAAGTGCATATAAATAAGCACTTTACTCTTCAAAAGCATGTGCGTTTTTCCTGAAGCCATGCGTGTTTGATATTTGTCAAGGGTTTAATTGATTGAATTGATTCCACTGTCATTTGTCACTGTAACCAAATGTGTAATTTGGCATCATAGGCCTAGTTCACACAATCCGCACTAACGTCTCAGCTGTTGTAAAGGCAAAGTGTGTTCAAAGCCACCTCTCTTGTGTTTCAGTAGTGGTTTCCCTTCCAGTGAACAAAAGCTTCGTCGACATGACCAATTGCTTTCTGGCACCCAGGATGGAAATGGCCAAGTAGGCTTACATGGGTAGCTGGAATTTTAAGTACTGTAGCTCTGTCAAAGGCACATTTCAATTGTTTGTTGGGTACCATTTAATCAAAATGCAGGAAGGTCAAGTTTTTGAAGCCTCTCCAAACTATGAATACCAACAATGGGATGTTATTGTTGTGTGGCTCTAATCGAAAGTGTAGGCCTATTCATTCAAACCATACCTAATAATATGAATAAACCAAAAGTGTGAAGACAAAAGGCATCTGTGTAACCAATGCAATTAGTTTAGTTGGGTGTTCAGGGTTAGACCCACTTGTCCCGGACGGATTTAGCTTGTCTTTTATTAGAGGTCTGTCCGAGGGCATCCCTGTCACATGGTAATGGTTTAATCCTGTCTCACATGTAAATACTGTCTGTGTCCTCCTGCAAAATCCCTCTGTGTTCTGCTGGAAACCTTGTGACTCAACTCAAGAAAAGCATCCATTTGTGTTTTGTAAAAACATAACACTGATAAAAAAGGATTCAGTTAACATGCGCACGGGTAGGCCAGGCCATAAGATATGCATCACAAGTATCGTTTCATCAGCTCACTTGATCTCAGGCTTGCAAACGCTAGAGCATGCCATAAAAGCTCTAATGCCGAGGTTTACTTCCATGTCTGCATTTTGAGCTGTTAATGCAACAAGTGAGCATGTACGCTTTAATCATATTACCAGGGCTGTGTCATGTGAGGTGTAAGCATCTCACTGTCACACACTGCCAAGAAGAGCGTCAACAAAGGGCACACAAGTAAACATAATTCAGAGCACATAAGCCTGCTGCAAGCGCTGTTGATTCAATTTGATAGCCATCTTCAACCTGGTCATAGAATAACCTTGAATGTGTGTTTGGATGTGAATGCCTCCCTCGTGGCAATCCTGTAAAGAGATCTTCTTGGCAACAACTTAGAGGAATTTAGACCTTGTGTATCCGCCACTATGTCCTTTGTTACATAATAGTGTGGCCCTTTAACCAAGTATCGTATGAGGTTTAGGACCAGACCAGGCTGAGTAAACTTGGTAATACATGAGTTCATCGAACATGGTAGGTAAAATTACAACCAAAAAAGTTAATAAATCATTGTTTTATTCATTTATCAACATACTGGATGAAAACAAACTAAGTTCTGTGGAAAGGAATAGAAATAAGACCTCAACTCCTAGCTTCTTACATATACAGGCTTTTTACCTCCAGTGATAATCTGCCACAAATACAAAATAAGGACGTTAGCTGCATATTGATACAGTATACTGTATATTGAACACTTGTTGTTGTCCAGAATGGTTCCTGATTCCCTGGTCTGTGGTTCAAAGCAAATATGGTTTAAACATTACAGTCTTGGCTGTTCTACTCAAATCACCCATGGTTTCCTTGTTCAAATGATAAAAACACAGCATAAAGTGGAACCAATTTCCATCCCCAGTTATTGCAAAACCAAAGACATACAAGTTGTTTGCAAGCTGTGGGCCTGGCCCCTTAACATACTGTGCACTTGGGCTTGAAGTTGAGGTTGTAGTTACAACAAGCTACCTTACAATGTAGCCATTCATGTTTATTCCAAAGGAAATAGCCAAAACAGATGCAAAGCACTGATGCAGTGGGCTGGAGTCTCCCTCCATTTTGAAGACAGAAATAGTTCTTTAGGAAGGTGAAAGAGGTATCACAGTAACATCTTCAACAAATCTGAATTACCGTTACAACATATCAACAATGTATACACATTACATTAAGGGGAATTCAAATGGCAACTGTTCAATCCAGTTAGTTTGTCTGTTTCACTGGTATTTTGCAAGAGTTCCTGGTCAAATTGACTTCCCTTACATGCCTATGTCCCTTGTAGAGGTTATCCAAAGTGAGCGTTGTAATTTGACACAGGGCCAGCCATGGGTAACAAAGTTGCTTCGGGAACCAAACTACAGGTTTCAGGACTAGTAACACATTTTGCTGTTAACGTGTCTTTTCAGTATGCCAATCCTGAATCGACTGGGTGCTGTTTTGTAATGGATGGCATCAGTGTTTTGTGCGGAACTCTCCTTTATTGTGCGTTTTGTTGTACACAACTTGTTCCCAGTTGTATAAAAAGCCTGTCCACTGTTGTTTTAAAACCTAGGCCTCCATTAAGTTTGTACTTCCGAAGGCCTCTTTGTACCTCCGAAGGTCTTTTTGTACTTCCGAAGGCCTTTTCAGATCAGACTGATGAGGTTTACAAAGGCAACAACACACCACGTGTAAGTGCATGTGTGTAAAGCTAAACAGTCCATTGCAAGCAAAACATACCAGTGACATTGGCTTAAGAGAAAGAAGGACAACACATAAAAAGAGGAATGGCGCCACCTACAGGCGGCGTTCAGGATAGTAAATGGAACAATGACAAATGACAATGACAAAAGGAAAAAAAAAATAGATACCTTTTTATTCAACGTACATGACGACAGTGCCACTTAAAAAAAACTAATACCCTTGAAGAAAGCGATTTGCTGTCATGCTGGGAAAAAAATGCAATTCAGGACTAACGTCTGAATGCCTATAAATTATTTATTTGACCAAGATAGCAGCCGTTGTACTACGACAGGGTCAAAGATACCAGAAAGGCGGTAAAGATCGGAAAAGGGGTCATATCTGCATCAAACTTCATGATGTGGAGTATTAATGTTGTCAAGTATTATTTCTACATCACTAAGAAATAACACAGACCACTTAATTCAGACTAATTCACTGGCTGGTTTGCCACAAAAAGCAGAGTAAATGATTGTTTTAACAGCGTATTACATGGGTGTAACAGTTGCCTTACTCATAATATAGAGCTATGTCTACCATTAAACAAGGTAGCTAAGTAAGTTCTAATAAATTCATGCATTTATAATGCATTCATAAATAGATACCATACACAATGTTTTTACGCTTTTTCTGCCGAAATTCTTTGACCAATGAGAAAGATAAGTACATATTAGCCTAAAAACATATCCAAGCATATGCTCCCCCCCACCCATTACAATTAGATCAACTTCCCATTAAAAAAAAATTGGAACCACAACATAATAAACCCCTCCCAAAACACTTTCATAAGACCACTTAAAAGCAATGACACTTCTGATCCAATAGAAATCCTCGTTCAAAGCAGTTGCCCAAGCAACTGCCTAGCTGACCCCTTAACACTCGAGTCCGATGCTGACCAGCAGCTGCTCCAGCACCTGCAGTTTCTGGTTGGCCTCCTCGATGGCGCTGAACGTCTGGACATTGCTAGTGATGTGGTAACGGATGTCATCCACCAGAGGGATGGAGTCGGTCTCCTGGCGATCCACAACAGACCTAGCATCCTCTTGGATCATCTCTGCAAACTCGGCTCGGTCCGCAAGCTGGTAAAACACAGGAATGTCCAGACAAATATAGTTGAGCGAGGAGTGGCATGTTGAATTCTCCTTAGGACTACTTAACAGAGTCGTCGGGCATTGAGTTGTCGAGCAAGACTGAAATAGTACCTGAACATTTTGTCTTGTTAAACTAGAATGTGTACCTATATTTACAATCAAGACAAAAGGCTTACTGAGTTACTAGTTGTGTATTGAAGGGCAATGACAAAAGTGTTTTTGTGCAATATGGGATCTTGACCATTTTGTATTAAGATTTTTGATTAAACGGGTAGTGGTACTAGTCATTTTTAGCCAAAATATTGTGTGAAATATTTTTTAAAACACAATTGTATTTGTTTCTTTTTGCAATCTGTTCTCCAAGTTCCCACAAAATTTAAACGAGCGTCAATGCATAGCGCCAGCATCTAGTTTCAACACAGACAAAGAAGAAGCCATTCACCTTCTCTATGCTCTTGGCCATTAGCTCTTTGCACTGGTCCTCCAGGCGAGAAAGGCGGAAAAGCTTGGAGGTCTTCCAGATCTGCAGAACGTTGTCCTCACATATAGTCTTAGCCAGTGTGGTTCCACACAGGCGCTTCAGGCCTGGGAGCAGATACATGTCGGCCACATAGAGCATATCCAGCACGTTGTCTGGGAATAACTGAACACAAACATGATTCATCATGGATTAATGAGTATATAAAACAACCTTAGGTAGCCTTAGTTATTCCCTTATCTTATTATATTTTTAAGTGTATTTTTAAAGCACTTTTATGTATGGATGCAGAACTTGTAAAAAAATGTTGAAAATGTGATGGGTAAAGTTGTGGTTACAGACATTACTAATCTTATATAGCCTAATACTACAAGGTTTTGGTGACGTTTTAAGACAATTTTGTAAAGAAAATGCCATTATGTCTTTGTAAGCAGTATGAATATTATATGTTTGAATGTTTTAGGATACATTTCCTGGTTGAGTGTCAACTAGGTTTGGAGAGTGTTCATAGGCAACTGTACAATGTTACAGTCATACTCATTGGTATTCTTTCTGATGATTATTATTATTCGTTTTTAGATATGTGAGATGAATGCAAATGCAAGCAGTGTCGCCATGTGAGCGACATTACCTCCGTATCATCACTGTAGATGTAGTAAAGGAGGCAAATAAACACTTCATAGGAGATGTTGTGGAGCGTGAGCACTGGGACATCGGGCTGGGAGGTCAGTATTTCACCCTCACTGAAATGGTCCTCCAACAGAGCTTTGAAGTAATCACTGCGTCCGCAGAAAAATGTCTAGAACACATGCAAACATAAACACCATGAGGGCTCTCAAACCCAAGCCAGTGACACAGGACATCATAGGATCAAGGATGCCCAAAGTCTGACTATAGTAATACCTTGTGACATAAGAAATTATAACCATCCACTCTGAAGACAATGTCTGGGTAAGTGGGGTAGTCATCGGTTCTGATAAAAGGAAGCTGACCACATCCAACCTGTAAAAAATACACAAATAAATGAATGACTATAAAGAGCCTTCACCGAATATGTTCAACAGTGCATGGTCACTCATGACGAGATATCCTGATCCCTTACTCTTAACTCTGCAGGTAGTGCACCCACTGCCAGTTGAATCATATCATCTTGCAGCTGATCGTTGTGAGGTCCAAGGGTAAGCACCTTCACACAGATTCCAGGTTTATTGGAAACTACAGGATATTAAAGACAACACAAGAGATGTGAAAAGATCGCCAAACGTAATGATGTAAACAAGCTTCCTAGATGTATAATGCTATTAAAAATGCATTGACTTTTTTATTTTCATATAGATAAGTGTAAGACAAGTTCCTTACCATATTCATACACCTGTTTACATTTATGCTGAAGTTCATCTATAAGGTCTTCCATTTTACACTGTTTAGCCAGCAGTCTGCAGTCCTCAATAAAGCTTACGTCGATATCCATGCGTCCTTTGAAGAACATAGATTTTTTTTAATGCAACAACAAAAAACTTTAAAGTGTAACTGAAAAAGAAGGCTCAATACCTACCTGTGTAGAAATATTGCAGGAGTGCTCCAAAGGCCGCAGGGTTGATCTGTAAAAAGAAAATACATTATTTCGTTTTAATTCCATTATGCTGCTGTTTGATCAAGCTTTACATTAGTGATCTTGGATTTCTTACAAGGTTTTAACAGCTCTGAGATTAGATGTATGTAAGTAGTGGTCAGACCAAGTAGCACTTAAAAATGTATTCAAATATTTTGTGTTTAACTGGCAGTCAACTAGAACTCGCTGGGGCAGCCTCTGGCTGACACGAGAAATAGTGAGTTGCAGTAATCAGCTAAATGATCATTAGGACAATGTTGACTACTGCCGATGTTTCTCAAACAAAATAAATCAGAACTGAACCAGCTTCTACAGGACAATGCCCCAGGAGTGCATCCTGGGGCATTAGGGATATTACATAGGCCAGACGGATGAGCACCCCCTGCTGGCCAACACCAGCAGGGGCACCCCCTGCTCTATCAGCACTATCTGGCCTCACATCCAAGGATGTACCAGACCAGTCATGCTTAGCTTCCAGAGAAACCAGCAGTGCAAGGCAGGTAGCCATGGTGATGGCCGACTCTGGTGCAAATTAGGTCTTACCAAAGGGTGTTTGAGGGTGATCAAGTTCTTTCCTTTCCACTTGGTTTCAAACATCGTAGTGAAGTACTCGGAACGTGCACTGAGGACACAGCGGTGAGCCGGGAATATCTCGCCATGGACCATGAACTTAACATCACTGTACTGTCCCTGCTCAAGTATCCTGGAAATTACATTAACAGGGAAATATAGGTTATATAGCGGACAGCCTGGTAGTCCAGTCAACTAGTGCAAAGCTATGGTTGTGCTGGAAGACAAACATGACACAACATTCACTAATCTTCCTTATTTATGTCTACATGACACTTTTAAACAAATAATACAACTATTGTAATGGGCTGGGAAACTGACAAAACATAATTTTCTGAACAATTCCCAAACAAATGAGAAATAAGCAATTGATCCTTACATGTGCAGGAAGTAGTCAAAGTACTCCCGCTGCATTGTTTTTGCGGTGATGCACTTGTAGTCTTTGAGCAGACGTCGAATAGAGTCGCTCAAGGAGCCGTACAGACACCGCTCTCCATCAAATGTATTGGCTTCGCACTTGGCGCCTGAAATCAAAGAGTTGGAACCACTCTCGACATTCTGAAAGTAATAATAATATGAGACGCCATCCAGGACAGAACCATAACTACTTTAAAAAGGAGCAGTGTTACGATTTCATTATGGTTTTTTTATGTCCAAAAATGACAAATGTGTGGGCATTGGTTTATCCAACATGTCAAATAAACGTTCTTTAAATGAAGTTACTTTGAATTGGGTTTTGTTCACATTGTGAGCTGATGTGCCAGCGCACACCCTGAGGTGGTCAGGCTTGCATTGTGATCAGACTTCAGATGGGAGTGGAACCTTACAGGTCTATGTAGTGAACATAGCAATCTTTGCACAATGTGGTGTGTCTATGCTCTTGGTTTCACTTGTTATTCATGATGTGCCAGATTGTATGTAGTTGGAGGGCCCACTAGCAGGCGTGCAATGTTGAAAAGAGCACAGCGCAACCACAAGTTAGCTTCATATGACGTTTCTTATTCCATGCTCGTGGCTGGATTCATTATGTCATTGAATATAAAACAAACTTGACCCAGGTGCAGAGGAGAGCACTCTACTGCATGCATTTACCTCAACAATGTAATTTCAGCTTTTAGGCAAATCCTTTTTGGTGCAGTAGCAAACGCATACCATACATTACTGCACTAATACACTATTGTAACCTAACCTGACACGCCAGATGGTTTGTTACACAGAACCATCTGGGAAGTCGTCCTTGGAAACTGTTTGGAAAAGGGCAGGCACTTTCAAAAAATACTTGGCAGGGGATTGAATGAAGGCTAACTTCGACCAATCAGATCAACGAACCATATGACGTAGTAGAGCGAAAACATATTTTCCACTGAAAAGCCTTCAGTGCTGTTCTTCGCAATTCTTTCAATGAAGAAATACTCTCCAGTTCATATAACTGATGCTATAGCAGCATCTACGCTAACCTCTTTAGGAGCCGCCATTGCAACAACAGTCGCTTCTCGCTGTCGTCACACCTAAACCACACCCGTAGCGGCCAGTAGTTCCTCATCGGACGCCGATTGGTCCGAAGCACTGTGTTTCGGCATAACTTGAAGCCTGGCAAGATGGATTATTGTGTGATTGTGACCTTGCGTGTGGTGCAAGCTGGGTTTCAGGCCACATACTGGGGGTGGGTGTCGCAATGATTTGCTGAATGATGTTTATTTGTTGTCTGTTATGGCCGCATTTATGCGGGGCAATGCGCAGATTAGGTTGTGTGATGATGCGTTTGTGTTTTTTGTGGACACGATAATAATGAAGTGTGTACAGCAATGTATTGTATCTATTTTTGTTCTGTTAATTAGCCACTTAATGGAAGTATGCGATATAATGTAATTGTTGTCTCTCTCTGTGTTGTTCCTCATAGGAAGTGGTATTTGTCACTGTTTCTATTAGTCCTAAATCACCTATTTGAGCTGACCTGCTCCTTGCCTTTTCTACACGTTAATAAACGGTTAGCCATTCACAGAAATAAATAAATACATAAACAATGATCACAGTTATACATAGCCTGATGTGTATCTGTACTTCTGATCTCTATACATGATAACTGAACCTGTATTCTAGTATCACTCCACTATTTTAAGTGGAAAGGCATTACATACCATGAGCCAACAGGTACTGAACCAGTTCTTCATGACCACAAAGGCAGGCGTAATACCTGGAGCACAAAGATGTGCACGTTACAAATGGAAAAGGTAGAAACCATAGAGACAGATAACGTTATTTCACAATGTCATACTTACAATGGGGTGCTGTCCCATCTATCCCTTAAATTAAGGTCCACATCTCTTTCTTCGACAAGATACCTTAATAGAAAAAAAGGTTTTGCAATAAATAAATAAATGCATTGCAAGAATACAACTATTGCAAGATAATGACTTCAGCTGAAACCAAAAGGAAAAGAAGACACATCCTTGTTACTCACACGGTAGAATTATGATCTTATTCAATGTGATGAATAGTAATGCATCCTGTAGACAGAGCACTTAGGACTTCCTGGGTTATACAGACAGGAAGCAGGCGCCCTAGTTTCTAATGTGAGCAAAGATGCTAGTTGCTAGTTCACCTACTATCTTACAGATCTAGCCAGAGACCCGTGCTAGATCTAGCCAGAGACCCGTGCTAGATCTAGCTAGGGACCCGTGTTAGGTCTAGCTAGAAACCCGTGCTAGATCTAGCTAGAGACCCGTGTTACATCTAGCTAGAGACCTGTGCTAGATCCAGCTAGAGACCCATGTTAGACCTAGCTAGAGATCCGTGCTAGGTCTAGCTAGAGGCCCGTGCTAGAGACCTGTGTTAGACCTAGCTAGAGATCCGTGCTAGGTCTAGCTAGAGACCCGTGCTAGGTCTAGCTAGAGACCCGTGCTAGAGACCCGTGTTAGATCTAGCTAGAGACCCGTGCTAGGTCTAGCTAGAGACCTGTGCTAGAGACCCGTGTTAGATCTAGCTAGAGACCCGTGCTAGGTCTAGCTAGAGACCCGTGTTAGACCTAGCTAGAGATCCGTGTTAGATCTAGCTAGAGATCCGTGCTAGGTCTAGCTAGAGATCCGTGCTAGGTCTAGCCAGAGACCCGTGCTAGGTCTAGCCAGAGACCTGTGCTAGATCTAGCTAGAGACCCATGCTAGGTCGAGCTAGAGAGACGTGTTAGATCTAGCTACGGACCCGTGCTAAGTCTAGCTAGAGACCCGTGCTAGAGACCTGTGCTAGATCTAGATAGACCCGTGCTAGATCTAGCTAGAGACACATGCTAGGTCTAGCTAGAGACCCGTGCTAGCAAATGTCATCATCTCTTTGTTTGGTTGCAGAGTTGCATCACACGACTATACAATGCAAGTAGCTAGAGACCCGTGCCAGATCTAGCTAGAGACCCGTGCTAGGTCTAGCTAGAGACCCGTGCTAGAGACCTGTGCTAGATCTAGCTAGAGACCCGTGCTAGCAAATGTCCTCATGTCCTTGTTTGGTTGCAGGGTTGCACCACACAATGTAAGTGAAGGCATGTTATGTAAAAGGAGCCTCAGGGCTAGTATACTGGATATAGTGGAACATGTTCGCGAGTCACTTTGATAAATTGAGGTTTGAGGAACCGAGAAACAGTTATCGCAGACGAGCATCGAATACAAATAAATACAAATAATAAATAAAAGACCTCTTTAAAGCTAAAGCCCAAGACAAGTTAAGCCACAAAGCTCTGCACTGTCGTGTCAACAAACGACGTAGTGTTGTTACCTGACTCTAGAAACGTCACCCTTCTTGCAGCTGGAAAATAATTCGTACGCGTCCATAATCTATGCAGCGTTTTCAGTTCTTTGTTATACATCGAAACGGCCCGTCGTCTTTGAGACAGTTTGTAGTTCGTGTTAACTGTAACGCAAAAAGTCCAAGTTCAAGATTGTTTTCGTCTGCGAGTGCGACTCTGTTTTGGTTTAGGATTGCAGTGGTCACGTGACTAAAGGAGGAGGAGCAACGGTGGTCACGTGACTAAAGGGGCGGAGCAACAGCCATCCTGAAAAGTAGGTCATAAACAAATTGAGTTAATGGACTTTATTTATATTTATTTATATTATATAAGGATGTAGAGGAAGGTTGGTTTTACTGGTTTGAAAACAGGTTGGTTTTACTGCAGAATATACGTTGTGCATCAATGTTCTAGTTTCTTATTTGTTATGACTTCAGGTGTTTGTTTTTCACTTCACACTTGACTAAATACAATTCTTTAGAAAGCAATGAGCTGAATAAAGTAATGTAATATTTTGCATACATAATGCATAATAAATGTGAGAAACTATTTTCATAGTACACAACTTATAAAACAGTCTTTTCATAATTCAAATTTTGTCACTAAATGCTATAAATAATGTAAAACAATTGCAATGCTGCATAGTCCCAATATGTTTAGTATGTTGGGTAGATTGGCCATTCCATGTTTTCTGTCAAGCTACTTCTGGAGTGTATGTTGAAAACTAACATACATCAGTATTTGTCCAATTTGAGATCAGCAAGCTTTTGTTTCAGTAGAGCGATCTCAAGTTGAAGTTTTTCTCTTTCCAGCAGCAAATTTTCTTTCTTCAGTTGCATTATATCAATCTTCAGCGTCTCTTTGAGACCTGAAATACACACAGACAAAAACAAATCAAATATGTAATATCATTGTATTGATGTATAATAACAATAATAATAATAAGTATTATTATTATTATTATTATATGGTTTTATTTATATATCATAGTTTCATTGTAAGCAGTTTACTGTTGATCTGATGTGTGCTACCAAATTCTTTTGGTAGCACACAATTGGATGTTTCGAAGTTTAACTGACAGATAAATATTCAAACTATCTGCCAGACTCTGCCTAAGGCATCCACCATTCCTCTAGTAGTAAATTGCCTGTGCGAGAGAGGTTTTACTCATGAGTCAGTGCATTTGATATGTCACCTTTGTCAGGTCTGTCAGGTGATGTGGCTGTATGATGCATGATGCAAGAGAGGGAAGCACTACGCAGTTCAACTTCGACAGGGTAGTGGTCACTCACTCTCAAAGCCTAATGGAAGAAGGGTAGTCGAAATTAGAAATATGCACTTAATATAAGTGCATTTCTGGTATGTGGGAGAATTAGTAGAATTAGATTCTCACAATATCTTCTGTCAGTCCAAATTCCATTTGAAAATTGAAGGGCTTGGCTGAGTCTGGTATGATGGCTTCAAGCATGTCCCGTCCATATACCACAATCCTAAACGAGAAATGTATACATATGACTTCATCAAAAATAAATCAGCATGTTTAAAAAAAAAGGGTTATCCTGAGAGAACAGGTGCATATTCTGAGAGCCATCTTTACATGCCTGTCGTATGTATGTTCATTTCCTGTACGTGTTGTGGTGTCCACACCATCCCCTATCAGCCAATGGAAATCCCCGTCGGTGCGGATACGAATCTCCTTCATGTCTCTATCTGAGACGTATGCCCCATCGGCATTAAAGTCCCCCAAAATCATGACGTTCTAGGGGAAATATGAGAACAAAGGCTACAAATGCATATCCTCTGTCCCCCAGGGAATCATAAGAGCAATGAAGGCCAAATCTACCAATAACATGGAATATTTGATTACAGCTTCCTTGTAGATTGTTTCTAGACCATATGTAGACCACGGAAGAAGAAGAAGATAGAAGAAGAAGATGATATAGTATAAATGTCTTTCTGAGATACAAAACTACATTTACATTGGACAAAGTCACAAAGCTAGGGTAATCAGAGCAGTGAAATGCCTGAAAGGGGAATTTGACTAAGTATAATTCTTAATTATGTAAACTCTGCTTTGGCTCTTCTAATAACAATTTCAAGTAATTGTATGGCTGATTTGATTTGATTTGTATGGCTCTGCCAATTGAAAAGATTCCTGACCCCTGTTCTAAAGCAAACAAGTCTGTCCTAAAATCACGTATATACGATTTCTAATCAAGTGAGTAGTATGCAGCACTCACATCAGTTTTCCATTTGTCTTTGACCTTGAGAAAGACCTCGTACAGCTCATCCAACTCCTTCCTGGAGTCCCATGGTCTGGTGTGCACAGGTATCAGAACAATGTCCGCCAGCACTGAAACAAAACAGTCTTGCTCACTTCATTCGCCAGAGGCTTAACGGTATGGGGACATCAACGTGTACAAATGTCATAATACTTTGTTGTGTTTATGATCACCATAGTGTGGGAGACTTGACCAAACCCAAGAAACCGGTCTTTGTCAACCCCCTTTGCAATTGGCATGTCAAAAGTGTCTCATGTACCATGGCATATAATACATAACATGTTAATAACACCTCAGTACCTATGAATTTGTGGATGAGGGGGCAAAAAATCATGAGCATTAGTGAGCATTTGTGATCATGTGCCTGAGAAGGGTTAGGGTTGAGGGTTGTGCACTGTGGCAGCAGAGGAGGCCTACCTGTGTTCTGTGGTTTGAAGTACAGGATGTAGGGCTCCCTGGCAAAGGCGTCCAGGTCATCTACCTGGTTGTCTTGATATTGATAGCTGTCGATCAGGTCAACCACATCATCCCTAACAGGAGATTAAAAACAAACGTTAAAGTGTGTGAATTGAGTATTCTTTGATTATGTCCTATTACGTTCCACTGACTTCAATTCAATGTATATGAAATTGAAGTGTGGGCAATTGTGAACATCTTTAAATGAATCCTTAAAATCCAGGTATTTTAAGTCCCATGGAGTAGACGTTCACCTGTAGACGAATAAGAACTGTTCCTTGTATCTGCTCCTTCCCAAGCGACTACTGATTTTTAGAGTGTAGTGATGACTCTTGTTGACTCTGTATGGTACGCAACAGTAAAAAGAATAACAGCATAATAACAAGCAACGCTATAGAGCAAATACTGAATAAAGAATGTGTATTTTATTTGTAGACCATGAAACAAAGACTATAGACAAGCACCTATTGAGTTCTGTCATGAACCGCTCGACAGAAACCCCACTCACATCTACCACCTCCAGAATCAGTATGATGTCATATCGGGAGACAATCTGTCAATAAGAGAAGGCAAAAATGAGGATGTAGAATATAATTGACCCTAAAACAGTAGAATTACTCATTCTGTGAAACTGTAACATCCATGATGTGAGGAACAATCTGCCAGTTTAAACGTAAAGTAAACAACATACACACACACACATGCTGAGATGATACTTTAGGTAAAACGAATGGAAACATGTACACACACACACACAAATGCTGAGACAATATTTTTAATCATTTAATTTATTTTACCTTGACCAACGTTGAAAGGACATCTGGATCTGACACTTTTGTTAATCCAAATCTCTGTACGTTAAACGACGCAATCTTCATGGTTAAAAAAGGTTATGTTGATGCTCACAAAGGCACGTTATTCACATGCATACAGAAAAGTGAACAGCTAGATTACAACTGAGGAATACACCTGAATCCTTCTCCACCCTAGTTGTAGGAGGTAGGCTACCTACTGGATATGTGCATGTTATTTTTTCACTGATGATGGTGAACTATATATAACTATTGTAAAGAAAAGAAAGGGAGACAGTTGAGTGATCTAGGATAACACCCAGCAGTCAGACCAGTTCTATTGTGGTCAGAATGCAGCAGATTAGAGCGAGATTTAAAACTAAGTCAAGTCATGTCAGTTGTATTTGTATAGCAAATACTTACTTCAACTGAATTCAGAGTTAGTAAATTAGTAGTACAAAAAAATGAGTTGAGAAGAATAAAAGCATATTATTTATTAAGGTTAAAGATAATATTGGCATGCTTGCTACAGATCAAGGAGCCAGGCTAAAGTTTCATGAACCAAGTACAGACTGGCCAGACTGGAATGGCCCCATGCCCACCTGCAAGGGCCTCAACATGGGCCTCAGTACACAGACATATTTCTGATGCACCCCACAATCACACTCATTTAAGATACACACATACTCATAATAAGATACACACATACTCATAATAAGATACACACATACTCATAATAAGATACACACATACTCATAATAAGATACACACATACTCATAATAAGATACACACAGTAGGCATAGGCCTAGCCTATACATTATTCTCATATGCCATTTAAACATTTGAAGAAACACGTTCTCCATTAAATGTCAATGTAAATCATCTTCAGTTGAGAACATGCAACGGGGTCGGAATCCAGAAACAAATATTTAAGCACTATTTGCATCACAGCGTGTAGCAGATACAGCTACAGTCAAACTGGTTGCGCCACATAACCTCACTATCAGACCGCGCCCTTCCCCGCACACACACGCTTAATAACAGCTGTCTGCGGCCACACTCCATCTCAAACCTCAACTAACCTCACACCTCACCTAACGACATCACCAGTGTCCTCCATACACACACGCACACACACACACACCGCGACCACCATGAGTCTGAGAACAAAGCGCGGCGGCCGCAAGGGAGGGTTGTACGGGGGTCTCTCAGCGGGGGGCTTCAGCAGCAAGTCCCTGGGGTCCTTCTCGGGCCCCAGAGCCAGCACCAGCAGCTCCTCCTACGTCGGTGCTTCCATCAGAGCCGTGTCCGTCAACACCGACCTGCTCAGGCCACGCAACCTGGACATAGACCCCAACATCCAGGCCATCCGCACCCAGGAGAAGAACGACATCAGGGGGCTCAACGATCGCTTCGCGTCCTTTATCGATAAGGTAAGCAAGGGACACAGAACACAATAAAGAAATTTAAATAGAAACACAATGAGTACATAAAGTGCAGGTCTGGTGCATGCAGGTCACCCAAAGATAGTTGTCTATTGTCATTGATTGTTTTGTCATTGGTTTTCTTCGTGCATGAATGAATGTTGGTGATACCTGGTCTATTATGTGATGTATCCCAGGTGAGATACCTGGAGCAGCAAAACAAGATGCTGGAGACCAAGTGGAGACTCCTGAGCGAACAGTCCGCCGCCGAGTCTAAACTAGAACCGATGCTGAAGAGCTACATCACCAGCCTGCAGAGTCAGTTGGACGCGATCAGTAACGACAAGGACAGACTGTGCCAGGAGAACGCTGTTATGCACAGATATGTGGATACCTACAAGAACCAGTAAGATAGCCTTTTTTCTTATTTTTTTACTGCATTGTCAAAAACTTACAAAAAAACTTAAGATAACATAAAGGAAAGTAATCTTAACCAATTAAGGCACAATCAACAACTATAGGCCTACTGCGAGTTACAATGTATTATTGTTGTGTTGATTCAGATATGAGGAGGAGATCAACAAGAGGAACGGAGCAGAGAATGATTTTGTCCTGCTTAAAAAGGTACAAAAGCATCACACGTATGATATTGGTTGATTGATTATCTTATTCACTCACACTCATTCATTCTCATTCACTCGCACATCCTTTGAACAGTGTGGTGTGTCTCTCTAGTGTAAAGCGAATGGAGCATGAAACGTGTTTCCTCGTCCAACCTCTAGGATGTTGATGCTAGCTATTTGACGAGGGTGGATCTGGAGGAGAGGTTGGCTGGCCTGACTGATGAAATCCACTTTCTCACTGCCTTCAATGACATGGTATAATCTTAAATCAACACTCTCACATGTATTTCAATGTTTGTTCTATTCTATCATTATTGTTAAAACTGGGCTTTTGTGTGTGTGTGTGTGTTCAGGAGATACATGAACTTCAGGACAGCTTGAAGGGCACCTCGGTGGTGGTACAGATGGACAACGCCCGTGGTCTCAACATGGACCAGATCGTGGCCGACGTCAAGGCTCAGTACGCGGACATCGCCACACGCAGCCGCGCCGAGACCGAAATCGGGTACAAAACCAAGGTGAGCGACAAAATCATCAGCTCACTGAGGGGACCAAACATCGGGTGCAGGGCAATACATCCATAAAGAAACTTAAAACGTTTCAAAGCAATGCTTCGGGATCTTCCTTAGAGAGCTAGTATAATGTCATGAGGTGTGATGGGATGATAATGAATATTTTAACATCCGCACCAGTTTGACCAGATGGCTACCCAGGCAGACAACTACAGCGATGAGCTCCGTTGCACCAAGTCGGAGATCGGCGAGCTCACCCGCCTGATCGTCCGCTTGCAGAACGAGATCCAGGCCGTCAAAGGACAGGTGAGTAGCAGCAGTGTTCAAATAATTTGTCTGAGACAACCATATACAACAATCACAAATCAACAATATAATAGAATACAAAATATATACAATTTGTGTTCATTTTTGATTGTTTTTACATTGTTTCAATGTACCTGGGATCTCATATACAGTATATCTATTTTTTTCAGGAATCCTCGCTTGAGAAACAAATATCTGATGCGGAGGACCATGGGATGCAGGCCACGAAGGACGCAAACCTCCGTATCAGGGACCTGGAGCAGGCCTTGCAGAGAGCCAAGCAGGACATGGCTCGGCAGCTCCGGGAGTACCAGGAGCTGATGAACATCAAGCTGGGCCTGGACATCGAGATCTCCACCTACAGTAAACTGTTGGAGGGGGAAGAGGACAGGTAAGAAGGAGAAGCATTTGGGCGATCTTCTCAAACACACGTAGGGCTAAAAAGTGGAACACGATTGTATATTATATACATGCTCTATGTTTTCCTCTCAGGATTGGCCAACCGGCTATGGTCAGCATTCAGACTTTGGCCAGCAAACGTAAGTATTCCACAGGTGTGATAGAGATGATTGCTTTAAGATGTATCGGCTTCTTTGAGGCAGGTTTTCTGAACATGCCTCCTCAATGGATTCAAGTGCAAATTAAACTACAAGTCACTGACTAATGATAGGACTTTAACTGCAGGGAACAACCGCAGCTCCTTCTTTACTGTAAGTAATTCAGGGTTTCTTAGCTTAAAGGCTTGCTTAGCTTGAATAACAACAGCTGACTGACACGACATGCTGTGAGCATGTGTGTGTGTGTGTGTGTTTGCGCTTTGTTAACAAATGTAACATACAAACCTTGCCGTGTGCTTGCGCTTTGTTAACAAATGTAACATACAAGCCTTTCCATGAGTGTATGTGTGTATATGTGTGTGTTTGTGTGTGTGCATATGTGTGTGTGTGCTATTTGCACTGTTCTGTATGCTGTATGTTTCATGTTTTTTTCCCACTGTGTTTTCACTCCTCAGGCATGAAGCGCGACAGGTCCCCAGCCATTGTCATTAAGGTAGTGGAGACCCGAGACAACACCACATCATATAATTAATCAAAGAACTTTATTCTAGTCCAATATTTAAGTCTTAGCAAATGTATTGACCAATGAGCCAAACAGATGTACCGGTATATTAATCTTATATACTGTATATTCATCTTATGTATATTCATTTATCTGTGTGACAATTTGTTTAAATAAACATCCTTTACAGACTATAGATTTGTACAATTATTCCTACCCTAATCACACCCTGTTTTTTTCATCCTACTAGAAAGTCTTGTGCAACTAACCAGCTCATGAATGAATTAGTTTTACTATCAATGTAAACCTGACACACATAATAGTAATGTCATCATTGATCCAAAACAAAGAATGGCAACTGTCTGGTTCTACAATGTTGTAAGAGACCAACAGGACTTAACCAACAAGACAAAACATGTTGACGGATGTAACTGGCAAAGGGCCAGGGTATGTTGTACCCAGGTGCAGGTAGTCCTAGGTTTTTAAGAAGGTACTGGGACCTTAGGTGCACCACATTTGATAAAATGTTTCTCTTTTTGGTGGTTTTGTAGCCCCATCCGGTACTCTAGCCATTGAGACGCTTATCTCAGGATAGAGACCCATAGGAAATGATTCTAACCTGTAACTTAGGGCCGTTTTGGTGAGAAACGTCAAGGAGTTGCAAAGTATAAAAATCTGTCAATATTCGGGTACTTGTCTTCTATACACACCTCATCACGATAGGGCGGGATATGCTCCATTTGCTTACAAGCGATACTTTTATCGTGCTACACCCAAAAATGTATGTATGAAGTGTGTGTAGAAGACAAGTTCCCAAATATTGACAGTTTTTTGTACTTTGCAACTCGTTGCCTTTTCTCGCCAAAACGGCCTTAAGTTACAGGTTAGAACCATTTCTTATGGAGTTAGATGGGACTCTATCCTAAGATAAGCATCTCAATGGCGTACCGGATGGGGCTGGAGGTTATGCAGATTTATGATCTGGTAATTCCAGTTTGGGATGCTTATCTTAGCTTGCCTCGAGCTCTAAAACTAAATTTCAATAAAATTCCTTCCACATTCTGGCTTTTATTTTTTTATACACATCTACTGTCATGAATGTGGCATGACAGTTTGGTATATGTTCTTGTTAAACTGGTCCAAACTGTCAAATTCTTGTTGAACAGCCCTCAGAAGATAACACAGGGAGGAGAACATTTTCTATTTCCCTATTTAGTAGACACTTTAATCCAAAGCATTTCATAATGAATTTGAGATACATTTAACCTCTTCACCACTAGGCCTCTTTCCCAGGTTTTTGCTGAAAATAACATACCCAAAGTAAATAGAGTATATCTC